>JAXQGN010000516.1:0-20585 GCA_037039805.1 Irpex sp. M6601 | reverse complement strand
CGGGGTGGAGGATTAGGAGGGGGGAGGTGGGGTGGGAGGTTAGGGTTGTTGTTGGGAGTGTGTGATTGGGAGGGGAGGAGGAAGAAGAAGAGGATGTGGGGGTGGTGAAGGTGAAGGTGCCGATGATGTTGATCTCGTCGCCTGTGATGCGTGTTAATTGTGGGATGTGCGAAAGTGGGATGAAGATAAGACAGAAGACAGAAGACTGACCGGCTCGGACGTCCGTGTCGAACCAGGTGTCTTGGAGGACGACGCGTCGAAGCTCGGAGGAGTTTTGTACGGCCACGATGAGTTCCTATCAACGTACGTACGTATGTAAACCATCCTCTCCTCCTGAACGGAAGCTTTCGAATTTAAACGGGGGGGTGACGCACCTTTTCGTAAAGCCCGTCGTCGGTTGTCACTCGTACGTTCTTTACTGTACACCGAGTGCTTGGCAGACGAGGGTCGTCCGGGCGACTTTGGGCGTCGTTTGCCACTGAAGTCTGCGAAGACACCGCCTAATTGGAATTCGTGAGTTTGCGAGTTGTATAAGTGAGGAAACATCACGCACATTGGAGAACAGTGCGTTACTGCTCATACACGTAGATGAAGAGGACGCGGATGCGGACGCGGTACGCTTCACTGGTTTCTTGGGAGTCATGAAGTCCGAATTCATGTCGTTCCAATCCCAGTCCTCTGCACCCTCCAGAAGGGATCCGATACTCGCCTTCTCCGGGGACGCACGCGCATTCTTCTTAGATTTTGGCTTGGTCGGTGTTTGCGGTAGTGTCTTGTTCCTCAAGGGCGAGAGGGGGTGCTGCTGCTTGTGCTGGTTGTGGATTAGTTACAGGTTCCTAGATAGAGGATGTAGATGCTTACCAGAAGGGGGCTACGGGGTGTGTTGCGCGATTTCGAAGGCTGGTCAGGAGAGGGGACTGCGTCGAAGAAGGAGTCGTCGATGCCGGAGAGGAGGTCGGCCATGAACGCTGTTTCGTCTGCTTCGGTGTGCTTGGACGGGGCCATAATAAGAGTAACAATAATGAAGTTTGACTAAAATGAAACCAGGGAAATACTGTTAATTAATGTTAAGTAACGTCGAATAACAATGGGATGTGAGTGGAGGAGAGACAGTGGCCTGGGGCTGAGCGTGATCGCGACGCGTTGTTGATCACTATTTGGCTGAACCATTAAGGGAGATAAAAATGTGTCACCGAAAACTTTCATTGGACACACTGGGAATTGAACCCAGCACCCCCCGCAAGTGCAATTAAATGCTAAGCGGATGTGATAACCAACTACACCATGTGCCCATGGCAAATACGCCCTTCCCAGCGTATATGTTTTATTAACGCACGGGATGATTAAATAACTTCTCTTCGATCAAAAAGTTGCGCCCTCGACTCTTGAGATGCCTGCAGACCGCAAACGCAAAAGACCAGTCCGGGCTGCAAGCTCTACAGTATGGCTACCTTTTACCTATGCTAACAATGTCTTACTTTATTTCATAGAAACGTAGACATGCATCGAGCGAGGAGGAAGAGGCCAACTCCTCGCAGGACGAGGCTCATGGTGCATGGGACAGCGAGCAAGAGCTGGCGAATGACAGTGACACCTCGATAGACGAAGACGAAGAAGAAGGGGAAACGGCTTGGGGAGGTCTCAATGATACCGAAGGCAAGCCTGCTGTCTCGCATGACCATCGTACTGGGACGGTGCCCAAGAAGCCACCGACTGGAGAGGAGCTCCGGACGATCAAGGACGCAGCGGACTTGTATCTCTCGAGTTCGTTCAAGCTAAAGGTGCGTCACACAAACCCTATATCTCACGTCTGTCCAACTAACATGGAGTTGTACGCGAATAATAGATCGACGCACTCCTCCCAAAAGTCCGCCCAAAATACACCCGCTTCGCCCCTCTCGAAAAGTTCCTGCATTCCCTCCATTCGGTACTGACATCTCTCCCCGACGTACCACCCCAACATCCCACCGAGGCATCTCGCCAACTCTTGCAACGCGGCGTAGTCGTCCAGTATCCCATGCCTGAGCCGAGCGAGGACACGAAGTGGAAAGTCGCGTTCGCGAAGCCGCAGGAGATTAATCTTGTGGGAGGGTGGAACACTAAGTTGTTGGTGAAGAGGAAGGATGGGCTGCCTTGGGTTGTTGACCTTGCCGTTGAGATGCCTGATGTAAGTTTTCTATCTCCGTTAACTTTCTCTGCTCGGAATGGTGGATGCTGATGTGTGTGTGTGCGAAAGTCCCTCTTCCAAGAAAAAGACTACCTCAACAACCGCTTCTTCCACAAACGGGCGTTCTACCTCGCGACAATCGCCGCTGCGCTCCTTCCCTCCCTCCCCACCAGCTCGCCCACTAAAAAGAAGAAATCAAAACAACCAACGAAAGACGACGGATCCTCATCCTCACCGTCTTTGAACGTCGAGCTGTTCTGGGAAACTACAGGTGCGGACGCACGTTCGTCGGCTCTCGTTATTCGGCACAAACCAGGTACGCACTCCCCCATCCCCATCCCCCATCCCCATCCCCCATCCCCTTCCCTTCTCGTCTAACAAGTAACTAACACTGACAACCCCATTCCTATATTACGCCTCGCTAGACGGCTCAGCACACGACTTCTCGGGTCTAAACGTGCAAATCCGCATCCTCCCAACCCTCTCCCCAACGTCCCCCATCCCCCTCCCCCGCCTCGCTCCCACCCGCTCCAACCTCCGTCTCTCCTCCTCCTCTTCCCATCCTTCCTCCCATCCCTCGCATTCTTCCTCTACACTGGAAGACGGAGACTTAACAACAGGGACGCCAACGCCGATATACAACAGCACCCTGCTCAAACACACCACCGCGCGCTCCCATCTGCTACGGACGTACACCCTCCAAAAGACGGTCGACGCGTTCGGGGACGCGCTTGCTCTGCTCAAGGTGTGGGCGAACCAGCGGGGGTACGGCGAGAGCGCTCTCCCTTCCTCTCCTGCCTCTATCTCTTCCTCTGCCTCTTCTTCTGACGTGGGAAGTTCAAGTACGAGGTGGACAGTAAGGGGCTTCGAAGGTATGGGACCCTGGTGGGTCGTCGTACTTGACTATTTGGTCAATGGGGGAGAGGTGCTTGGTGGGGGGAAGGAGAGGAGGAGGCCTTTGGGACGCAGGTTGAGCTCGTATCAGCTTTTTAGGGCTGCGTTGGATTTCTTTGGTGAGTGTTTATCAAGAGGGATGGTGGGTAGGAGTGTGCTGATGATGTGGGTATAGCGAGAGTGAATTGGGCAACGGAGCGGGTGTTTTTGAAGACGGAGGGGTCTGTGGGTGCGAGGGTGAGTGTGTTGCTATCTTTGCAACGCAATTTACATGGCTGAAATGGATGTTCGGTCCTTATGTAGTTCTCAGCCAACGATTTTGAGACGGACGGGAACAGCGCTGTTTTCGCGGACCTCGTCTCTGGTGTAAACTTCCTCGCTGGTGTCCCACTGAGTTCATTGGAGATGGTGCGTGTTTTCACGGCTTTCTATGTCTAATGACGAGTATTCACTGTATCCTAGTTGAAGCACGATGCGCAAGTCACGTTGGAGACGTTATCGGATAATAACTCTCTAGCTGCGATCAGCGATCCATTTGACGAAGTGTTCTTGACTGACAAACGGACCCTGCTGTCGAGGTTTGATGTTGTAATCAGGTATGCTTATACTCAGCTCCTCTAATAGTCCGATTCACGAACTAACGTACTTTCGTAGCGTCAACCTTGAGGATGCAAAGCTGAGCTTACCACTGGAAGCAGTTGCCGAACGCGGCGGGCCTTACAACGCACTTCTCTCGTCCCTCAGCACCACCCTCCGTGCAGGTCTGGGCGACAGAGCAAAGGCCCTCGCCATCCTCCAGCCATGCTCACAAACCACCTCCATAAACGAACCACACTCCATCTCCGAAAACACCGTGCACCTCGGGATCATCCTGGACGTCGACCACGCACACCGTCTCGTAGACTACGGCCCACCTGCCGCCGCCGAAGACGACAACACCAAGGATCAGCACGCGGAGGAGCGAGCGCGGTTCCGCGCGCTTTGGGGTCCGAAGGCGGAGCTGCGCCGGTTCAAGGACGGACGGATCCTCGAGAGTGTCGTGTGGGAGGTTTCAACCGCCGACGAACGCGCGCACATCCCCTTCCTCATCTGCCAGTATCTCCTGAAGCAGCACTTCGGTATTGGCGGGAGAGTATCGGATGCGGTGCAATGGACGGGAGCAAAGTGGGACGAGCTGTTAAAGCTGAACGGTTCGATCGTCCAGCTGTACCAGGCCGCAAAGGTGGAAGTGGGGTTCAAGGCTGCGTTGGCTGCGTTCGACGGGCTCGTGAAGACGCTGAAGGGCATGGACGATGAATTGCCGCTGGCGATCCTCAACGTCAGCCCTGTATCCCCGCTCTTGCGGTACACGAACGTCTTCAGCCCGGTCGCCGTCCCGCCGGCTTCGCCGCTTCTTGCGTCGTCGTCTTCGGTTACACTGCCGGCGTGCGCGAGGTACGTCCCGCTCATGGACGTCGTCATCGAGTTTGAGAAGAGCGGGCGATGGCCGGACGACCTCAAAGCGATCCAGAAAGTGAAGATGGCGTTCCTGGAGACTATCGCTGTTGGTCTTGGGAAGAAGGTCAGTGGGTTGCACGCGCAGGTCGTATTGGACGACGGAGGAGCCGAGAGTATACAGGACACTGTCCGGTTGGAGATTCTCACTCCTGAGGGATGGGCGTTCTCTGCCAGGATAGTGCATGACCGCGAGGCCACGCTGTTGGACGATATCATCGACGACAAGCCGCACGTTCCCAAAGCTATCAAGAAGCGTCTACAGAAGGATGCTACTCCCCAGGAAATGAAGCTTCGGCATGAAGCTATACAGGCGAAGGAGGTGTACGTTCGCAGGTACATCCACGGGCCTAGACATCATAGGGCCGTGGCGGCTCTGTCACATCGGTTTAGCGCGTACACTGGCACGGTGCGGTCGGTGAAGCGGTGGTTGGCGAGTCATTGGCTGCTGGGTGGGCATATTCAGGAAGAAGTCGTGGAATTGCTGTGTGCGACGGTGTTCCTGACTGCTTCCGGTGCGGTGAAGAGCGAGGGAGAGAAGGAGAAGGCCAGTACGCCGGGTTCCAAGGAGCGGGCGTTCGCGCTTGTTGTTCAGTTCTTGGCGAACTGGGAGTGGGAGGGTGGTCTTTTTGTGCCTATATATGGCAGTGAGACTGAAGATGGTCTGAGTGATTCTACGAGGCCTCTACCGACGTTGGCTGGTAAAAGAGGGGCTTGGGTTATCAGGACGGAGCGAGATGCGGAGGGTCGTATGTGGACTAGTAATGGACCCGACGCTGTCGTAGCAAGTCGTGTGAAGGATATCGCGAGGGCCACCTGGAATAGTCTGCAAGCTGTAGACGGTGCCGATACTGCCGTCAAGGTGAGTTTTCATGTGTTCGACATATCTGCAGTCGCTAAGTGATTGTGCAGAAACTCTTCCTTCACCCGACCACACATTACGAGGTTCTTGTGAACATTGACCGGTCAAGAGCTCCGCGGTATTTCCAGGCTTTGACGGCAGATGAGAACGTGTGGCAGAAGGGGAAATATGCGAACGCGATCAACCATCATCCAGATATTGAACTGCCCCTCATGCCTGGTTTCGACCCCACACAACTCCTCTTCGCTGATCTTCAGGCAGGTTGTCTACTACACTCCGGGTATCGGATGTACTGACGAATGAACAGAGAATTTACGAAGATACCTTCAAGATTTTCTACGATCCTTACGGCGGCACCACATATGGGATTATATTTGACCCAGCCCTAAAAGTACCTAGACCTTTCCGCGTACGTGGCGGATTCAATAGTGCACCGCTAGTCAAGGTAGGCCTGCATCTCTTGTCTCCGGCCCGCAAATGTAATGTATTAACCAAACGTATAACAGGAGGATGGCAAAGCGAAGGAGAAAGTTAAGGGTCTTGTGACGTTGAACGTCGACGCCATCTTGAAGGAGATACAGAGGATGGGCGAAGGCTTGATTACCAACATCACCCTCCAGGAGTAGGCAGCTCGTAGTACCCATATCTCGCCTGGCATGATGAAAGTAGCATCTGGTCAGAAGGTGAATTCCACTTGATGCATACTCTTGCCACCTACCCACATCACTCTGCATCGGCGTGCTTCCGCTTCGGTAAGCCCATCTCCGACTCCGACTCGCTGGTATCCTGCTCTCCTCTCCGTCTGGTACGTTTCCTCTTATTCATTGGTGCGATCTGCGACTCGCTCAAGCTTTGCTGCGACGCTCTGGCTTTGAGTTTACGTCCGCGTTCTTTGACGGACGCGAGGCTCGACAGCGAGGGTGTCCGACTATCTGTAAGCTTCTTGGCCTTCTTTTTTGTGGCTGGAGGCGGAGGAGGTATCGGTGGTTGCTCTTCATGTAAAGGTTCGCTCGGTTGGCCCCAAGAGAACCCAAAGGCGGATGGAATTCTGTTCTCTGCATTATCTGAGTCCTTTGTCGTCGATTGATCTATGGGCGGGCGCCGACGTTTTACCACTGTGCCCCTGACGCCTGCTTTCATGTGCGTAATGCGAGTCATCAAAGGATGTCGTGGTGGTTATGGAATGAAAGTTGAAATAGCAACAAGACGACTGCCTGTCTTCTTTATAGCCTCACCTGCAACTGGCGCTCAATTATCTCAATGATTGGGCCACCCTCGGGAACCCAATGGTTTATTATAGATGATCTCACTGGATGGCAGATTGCTTCGTGTATAGCACGCGGACGTGTGGACTCCTTCGTTTGTGTTAAACACATCCAAATAGAATCGCCGCTGCAAGAGGGTCAGCTGTAAACAGTCTTTACGAGAGATGGGATGTTCAAAAAAAGCTACACACTCTACAATAGTGTCCAATTACTCAGGAGATACATTAGATAGGGGGGGAGGGGGGCTTATAATACTCCGCTCGAGAGTAGGCCACAGGATGCATTATGGGTGCAATGCCGCAACCTTGTCGCATGCAGCATCCAGAGCCTCTCGCCACATTTTAACATGGGATACGCCCATATCCCCGTCCCCAGCTCCATCGTCTAGAATGTACGGCACACCACGGTTACCGTTATCGTTGACTGCACCCCTTATGGGCAGTTCGCCCAATACTGGAATGCCCAACTTTTCCGCGGTCTTGTAGAAGGGAGCTGTATCGCCATAGATCCTGTGCCGCTCATCGCAACCTGGGCATATGAAGTATGCTTGGTTAAGGAGCATCCCAATAATCTAGAATATGATTATAAGATAGGTGGGCAAATCAGTATGTTGACAGAAAGGCTCACTGGTATCGATAACTGCTTAAACATAGCGATGCCTCTGCGGACGTCGTAAAGCGCCACATTTTGTGGCGTAGACACAATCACGGCTCCTGTTTCACATCATGAGTTTTGCATTGTAGTGATGGGATAAAAGAAACGAACCGTCCACGTTCACCAACTGTCCCAACGTCAAAGCAACGTCCCCAGTCCCAGGAGGTAGGTCTACTACGAGAACATCCAGAGGCTGTCCTCCCATATCTGGGGGAGATCTCCAGTCAACTTCGAACAGGAGCTGCTGGACAGCTTTCTGCACCATGAGACCTCGCCACGCAACGGCCTTGTCGGGGTCCTCTGCATCCATGTTGAGAGGTGGGAGCAGGAAGCCCATAGACATGCATTTGAGACCATGATTTCGAAGAGGGACAAGTCCACCCGCTACAGGGGACAAGAACTGAGGATGACTGTTCGAATGATATACACGGGATAGCTCACCTTCTGTGGTCAGTGGCATCTCCGCTGCATCCAAACCCATAAGACCCGGAACAGATGGTCCGAATATATCCAAGTCTAATATTCCTACGCGTAGGGACCTTCCTTCGGCTGTGCGACGCATTGCAAGCCTACATGCCAAGTTCACTGAAGTAGCAAGTCAATGGACGGAATACCAGAAAGTGATGTCACACCGTACCGGCCACGGTACTCTTGCCTACTCCTCCCTTGCCACTGGCCACGGCAATGACTTGTTTCACATTTGGAATACCTCGCTTCTGTATAGGGCCTTTAGATCGCCTTGGTAATTCTGGCGCAGGACCTGGACGTTTGGGAAGGCCCTATGAGTGAGCTTGAGGATCACAGTGGGAGAACACATTGGCGCGACACTCACTAATGGATTTTCATGAAGTATCGTTGCTGAGGAACGGAATAAACGGAGTGTTGGGGTATTGATTTGAATGAAGCATTGTCGAAGACCACGACCAGCCCCGGCAGTGAACATGAGAGCGTGAGACAAACCCATTCAGCCGCGTTTCTGACCAATACTTAACACATCACAAAATGGTCACACCGACTCTTTTCCGACGCAAATAAGAACTCATAGCATGCGCACATACAGGAACGGCGGTCAGTTGCACACCCCGAATATTAATACAACTGGCAAAGAAAGAAAAAACTTGGACGCACTGGGAATTGAACCCAGCACCCCCCGCAAACGCATTACAATGCTAAGCGGATGTGATAACCAACTACACCATGCGCCCTTACGTCATATTTTGGGCTGCGTATATTAGAGTAAAACGTCCGACTTACCTTCCACTCGCTCAGGCTTCTGAGACTTCCAAGTTATGGTCTTGTACGGCGAAGACGATGTCCTCAAAGCTTCCGACAACGGCAAGGCACCTTTTAAGACAACCTTCTCGTCGACTGACTCCTCAAAGATATCTGTTGACCTCGCCCCCGAATGACGCATTCCGTGGTCCCCAGCTATTGCGACATCCTCCTTCACTGGTGGATTTGACCTCACAATTCACGCCCGAACATGAAGCCTACTATGGCAGTATACTACTGCATGCGGTTCTCAACTCTAACGACCATACGGCTTCTGCAACACACAACCACGTCCTGAATAGTACTCATGTAGACCCTGCCTCCCCGGAACCTGAGCCCAGCCCTCCTCCAGAAAAGGTCTCCGACGAGGAATGGGAGATAAGAACAGGTACGTTTAAGCGACATGAGGGGGCTGTACTCGAGAGAGGGCTGATACGACTCTCAGACTCTTCAAATTGAACCGCAGGTCGAGCAATCTACATCCTTGAAAAGACCCTACCGGACTTCTTCCAAACCGGCCTCGTTTCTTCGTTGGATTTAACTACTGGGGAGCCATCTTCCACACAAAAGTCTTGGTCGCTCGTCAATCCGACAGATACATGGCACACGATCAAGGACAAACTTACGACCAAGTCTAAAGAGGACTGCAATGAAGCTCCTGCCATATACAGTCCCAGAGTTCGCCTCACGTACACGCCCCCTACTCCGTTACCAGCACCATTCCCAAAAACTCTACATGCCGAGGGTCTGCACTTGTATATTGCCTCTTCGATTTTTGTCAGGCACACGTTGAATGCGCTTTACACTGACCTGGTTGTGGATATAACCCGGGCGAGAGTAAACAGTGGGGGCGCAGCCACGAATGGAGGAACGACACCCGGTATGTTCATATTGAAAGGCCGAACTATTTCCAGTAACACTGTTCTCATTCTTTCTCAAGGAAACGAAACTTCTCGGTCGAACAGGTCTCGCGAGAGGAGCGTGGCGTTTGGTCTCATGGTAACTGGCATAGGGCGAGTTAGTGGTACGCGTACCGAATGGGAAATGTACGTCATACTCTTTCTTCGCCACGCTTCTCAATAAACTAATAAATATACCTGCATCATAGAAACTGCACATACACATTTTCTCCCCTGACGGGACTTATCATCCACCATTCCGTCGACTCGATTGAGCCTGCGCCACATCAAGCTCTGTTCGAAGCTTTGGGGAAATTCGGTCTACTCGATGGTGGCGTTGGTCCCAAACCTGGAAACGTTGGCTCATAGCCTGGGCGAAGTAACAGCTGTGTGGACGCAGAGAGGCTGGGTGGTGATGTATCGAAGGCGAATGCTCACTACGGTTACGTGACTCTCCCCACTCAATTATATTATTCCTGTATATTGTACAATATGGCGCTAATTATCATAGAACACAACTCAATCTCGGATTCGCTGAAAGGATCTGCGTGTTTTGAATGGCGTTGATAGAAGCTGCCATCGTGCTCGCACTGCTTCGCCGCGCGTTGTACTATGTTGTATTGCTGTGATGGTGATGTTGTGGGAAACGTTTTCACTGACAACATTATAAATTTTCGCCACCGGTACAGCCTTGTACACATACTTTCGAAGCAGTGTCAAACCTAACCATACGACGGGCCCAACTGGTCAGTGCGCTCGTTGCCACATCGTCATATCTACTAGCGATAATCTTTACGCCGCAACCCCCATTAGTCTCGTGGCTGCGCAACTCGCAAGACAGTCTTGTGTAAATCCCAAAGAAGGGTGATGGAATTGTGGCGGGCGGCACCGCAACGATGGGCTCTTCGAGCATAAATAGTGGGTTGGATGGCAAGCACAAATTTCACCAAGTCACTTGTAATCCTGTCTATCTAACCTCACTCTACACACTTACTTCCAAACCCTTTAGCATGTCTTCCTTCTCGAGCTCGACATCCTTACCCGAAGAGCCTGCGATCACCTGGATGGAGTACATTGCCGAAGCAGATTTGAAGGAACCAGAGTACCAGAGATATATCTCAGGCTCACACCCTCCTCCATCAGGCTCTGCAAGCGTCATGCCCATCTCAAAGCTGTATTTCTCCAATGCCGACGAAGTGCGCGAGGTCTGTAGTATAGGGATGGAGGATATCTTGACGAACATGGAAGATTGTGAGTTATTATTCTCTTACATGATACATCCATGAATGAATGCTCACTGGAGACGTGGCTACCAGACTTCATGGGCATGTTCGACCAGGGCCCAGAGTCAGTGAAGACGGATCTCCTCATGGCAGATGATCTTCAATCGCTTAGAGTGAAGGTCCCGCATACAAGTAATGATTTATCTCCAAGCTACTTTGAGCACCAGACAAACTAAATATATATTTCGCAGAATTGGCACACCTAGGGATTCAATGCAACCTCTTACCTCATATATCACAATCTTCGGAACACCTGAATGCTACTGATGAACTTTCGTTTGCTCAGAATGTTCGGCAGGAGGTCCTTAACACAGTCGCGGAGCTTCTTACTAGTATGCGAATCAAATCGCAGCAACCCGGCCACAACGTGCAGCGACAGTTCTATGTGAAACCCTACGGTGCCGAAAAACTGTCCCCTATCACGTACGCTGTCCTGCAGAGTGGTCATAACCCGGACGTAAGTTATTCCTCGCACCAAAGAGACAGACTCCACGTTATTGACTGGAACATCTTTGTGACA
Organism: Irpex sp. M6601; assembly: GCA_037039805.1. Classification (NCBI taxonomy): domain Eukaryota; kingdom Fungi; phylum Basidiomycota; class Agaricomycetes; order Polyporales; family Irpicaceae; genus Irpex; species Irpex sp. M6601. The sequence goes on along the minus strand of JAXQGN010000516.1, from coordinate 9,275 downwards.
GTCAGAGGAGCGTAAGAACTCGGCGACTTTGGCGGCGTTCATTGTACCACCGTGGCGTATGGGAGTGCAGGAGTTGCAAGCATTCGCGGCGCCTCAAAGGGTGAGGGTACTCAGTGTTTGATGTGATTGAGGAAACTAACGTAGCTTCTCCAAATCAAGATACCAAGATTGGATGACATATTCCCGAGGCAACCTGGAATGAAACGTGGGTACAACAGAACTGTTTCTGTGGATACGACGAACATGTCTTGGGGGCTGTGGGCTTTGGTGCGTACTTGAATTGTCATGCGGTACCTGCAGACAACTAAGCCACACCCTAATATATCCTCTAGATACATGGCCGTTGCAAAGCCGACAATATCGATCACTTTGTCTTGACGACCTACGAGCATTGGGTGTTTGGTGCTTTTGCTGCTGGTCAGTACTCCGAAGCTTCCAGGGAAGCGAAACGACTTGTCAATACGACTTCTACAGATCATTCCACGGCCTATGTTTTACCGCCAGTTCCTCGCAGTTCTACTGATCCGACTATCATGGAGATGTTGATGTTCTGGACACTCAGTAGCGTCTCTGATGGCGAAGGGTGGTGGCCGCCTGCCTACGATGTTCACGAGGGTAAACGCAAGGCATCCAAATCAAATAGCCTGGACTGCGTAGTGGGCACGGACTTCGATAGCCTCGTTGTCTCTCACCAGAGGCCTCGCACAGACTTTACACCTAGTCCCAACGGATTGATGGTGGACCCGCCGGAATATATCCCTCAACAGCATGAGCATGGGCGTAACTGGCTAGCTTGTGGTACGTCCTACTCTCCTAGTACTTCTCAGGCTTCCTCTAGCACTTCAGCCTCGTTCGCAAATCGGAACGTCAGCTCTCCCGTGTCCTTCAGTCCTGAACATCGACAGCTCGCTCTAACACAACCTGGTTATCATGGCGTCGATACACCGGGAAACACCTACAGCAGAGCATCCACTGTTATCTCTTTTGACTCCGCGATTTCTGGGTACACGGAGCTCTATAACGAGAACGGAACACCTCAGTTTGATCTGACTCACTACCATCGTTACGCAGAGTCGCAGTCTCCGCCCGGTATTTCTGAGAGTGACTCTCAAGCTTATAATGCTGGGCACAGTCTCGCTTCACCGGCTCCAAGTTATAGTGGATTTCTGAAGGCTCCGTCACCGGCTACCAATAACGATGCATGCTACGTAGGCGGCATCGTAGAGGAACTTTTATCGACCACCAACCACGCTCAGCTGTACAGTGGTGAGCCGTTGACTGATGCTACCTCATATTATGTTCCAAGCGCACTATCTCCTATCACACAAACGCCTTCCACCCTAACACACGCCAGTCTCTTGCTCTCGCCGTTGTCCGAAGAGCAGCTAGTGAAGGAGTACTATCCCACGATGGTAGAGCGGAGTGCCGTGCTGCTCCGGAGAGAAGAAGCTGCACGGACTCAAAGTCCTGAGGATTTCCATATTTCGAACCAAGAAGATATGTCCCCGCTGTACATGTGGAATTCCTGACCGTATCATGATTTTTGCTATGCCCGGAGCCTTTTTCCCCGCCTTCATTTAACGGACAATCTTCCATAGTACTTCAAGTTATCCGCTTGTATCAGATCAATTTATACAGCAATTGTACGTTGCCTGCATTGGTACACAGTATAGCATGCACAAATTTACTTGTTATCCCATACTTTTGGCTTGATTTCAGATCAAGAGAAGTAAATATCGGTCGCTGAGGGGAATCGACTATTCAAGTTCTCGGGCGTAGTCATGACGTAACTTCCCTTTTAGGCAATATATAGGCGCCTGCGTGCGCGAAAAACGGCGGCGGCGCTCTTCTTTCCTTCCCTTTCACCTGTCTCTCTCTGGCACTTCCTGCTCTACTTTTGATATTCCATCACGAACTCATCTGCTTTGAGTACGTGTAAGTTACTCGTTATGCTCATCCTTATGTCGGTACGTCGCTGATAACATGTCGGCGTAGAAGACAGAGTAAGCTAGTAACGCGTCGTTCTGTGCAATTCAAATTTCAGTCGCGGTCTCCTTTCCGTACACTCTGTAATGGCCGCCATGCTCACAGTAACATACAATATCTCTCATCAAGGTTGGACTGGCTTGCCACTGATTGTCACCAACGACATCGTACCCGCTTGACAGCTTGCATATACAGCAAAATTCTGGCATTCGCCGGCGATGCCTGAACTCTGACGTCGGCTCGTCCAATATGCAATGTTGCAATTGATTCGGCGACTTCTTTATGTACAGTCCACCAGTAACATGGGCTTGGACTGAGGAGCATTTGCAACATTCTGTGATGCGTATATATCGCAACTGACTGTGCAATTGAGTAAGTACCCACGACTATCATAAATAAACTTTGAACGCGCTCGCTTCAATGCAGAATGCTATACTCGGGCCCATATCAGTGCATAACCTTGTTCCTGGGCGAAGCTCTGCAAGCTGTTGAATGAAGTCGCACGACTTTTAGACAAATCCCAGCCTTGGAGATTGGTGCTGCCCGAGCTTGCATAAATACGCCATGGCCTGATTCTCGGAGAGGCAGTCCTTCCGGGTTTACTTCTCACCAATATCCAGATGAGTACCTTCGAAGTTCTCGGCAGTTTTCTAGTCCTTGCCCTAGTTGCTCGGCAGGTACTGAAAAAACGGCAGAATATCCCCTTGCCTCCGGGTCCTCCAGCAGACCCGCTCATAGGCCATCTACGTATCCTGCCAGACTTTGACACTCTGGCTGAGGTACTGCATGAATGGTCGCGAAAATATGGTGAGTGCTACCGAATTATTACTACAATGGTTCTTGCTTAAGCTCACAATCGTCAGGGGATGTATTTTCTCTTCGAGTGCCCGGTAAAACGATCGTCGTGTTGAACTCGGAGAAAGCCGCCTCAGATCTGTTAGAGAAGCGCAGTGCCATCTACAGTGACCGTGTTCGTTTGGGTTACTACGATAAGTACGTTTTTCGATGATTCTCTATGGCGAAATTTTGTGCTCAAGTACGATATAGCATCGGCTGGGGAGACGCTACAGTCTTTGTTTCCTATGGCCCTTTCCTATCTCAGCAGCGGAAGCTGTATGCTGAAGCTTTTGGAAAGAATGTAGTGTCCGAGTATCAGAGCGTGCAGGAGAGGGAAGCAAACACAATGCTGAAAGGATTCTTGGACAGTCCGAAGGAGTTCGAGCGGCATATTCAACGGTAATTGAACATTTTATGGCCTTCTTGAATGGTTCTCTAACTTGGTTTTCAGCTACGCCGGAGGTATAGTCACGGATATCGGATATGGTCATCATATTGCCTCCTTCAACGACGAGTTCTTTGATGTCGGAGAACGAATGGTCAAGACCATCGGTATGGCTACTACACCAAGTCTCTTGGATCTGCACCCAATGTGTGAGCCCGTACAATACTGCTTGATGCATGCAAACCACAGCTCACATTGAACGTTCGCCTTGTATAGTTGCACGCTTACCATCTTGGTTTCCGGGAGCATGGTTTGTCAAGTTTATCGAAGGCGAGTTAACACCGCTCTGTTTAGTTGACTCTGTAGCTTACTGACATGAAACGGGACAGAAACTAAACCGTTCATGGACGTGGTATTATACAACAATTACGAAAAAGTAGTCGAACAAATGGTTGGTGTATCCTTTTTTATGCATGTTCCTCTGCTAACTTCCCCCCTTTCTGCAGAAAGCCGGTACGGCAAGGCCATCGTTCACCGCCAAATACATTGAAGCCATGTATGGCAAACCACACAACGCAGAACAAGAGCGCGCGCTGAGATTGGCTGCTACCATGATTTACGCAGGTGAGGTGGAGGCCGAACGTGTACTCGATTGAGTTGCGCTGATGATTTTCTCACCATATTGATGTCAGCCGGATTCGAAACTGTAAGCTTGAAACACAAGAGCGAGTCAATAGATGAGATACACGACTAATGATTCTCATTAGACATTGCACGCCGTGACTATCTTCATCGCAGCAATGCTGCTGCATCCCGAGGTCCAGCAAAAGGCTCAGAAAGAGATCGACCGCGTGGTAGGACGCGATCGCCTTCCGGATCTGAATGACCGTGATACACTTCCGTACTTGCAATGTGTGATCAATGAGACTTCGAGGTGTGTTCGTGCATCTCCTCAGATGCACACCTTGAATGCTTATTGTACTGTCTGTCCACAGATGGCATCCAGTGGTACCATTCGGTTTACCTCACCAGAGCACGGCTGACGATGTCTACAATGGCATGTTTATTCCCAAAGGCTCAATCATACTCGCAAACTCCAGGTATGCCCATACATTCTTCGGGTTCGAGTTTTGACTCAATGTTTAATTTCTCGATTTAGAAGCATGACTTGGGATGAGAAGAGCTACCACGAGCCACACAAGTTCAAACCTGAACGCTTTCTCCCGAAGCCGGAGGGTGCAGGAGAGGTATATTCTGCAAATACAGTGTTTGGATGGGGTCGTCGGTAAGGCATATGTTCTCCGATGATTGTAAAGTACGATTAACTTCATCTGTGCAGGATCTGTGCCGGTCGCTACCTCGCCGAAAATAATCTTTGGCTGGCAGCGGCACGAATCCTCGCTGTCTACACCATCTCTCCGGTCAAAGATGCTGAGGGACGCGCAACGATGCCGGAGATCAAGTTCAGGACATTAACAGTAAGGTACGGGCACTTATTCGACGTACAACTATCAGACGAGATGATTCTAAATACTAATTATAATATCATCATAGGCATCCGGAACCTTTCCCATGCGATATTCAACCACGAGATGAAAAGGCTCGTGCCCTGATTTTGTTTAGCTCTCAAGACTGAGCACGTCAGTGGCCATAACAACGCATCACGTATCATAGTAGTATGAGGCTCGAACTCGTAACTCGATTGGCACACGGTATAGCTAGTATTGGGCTAGAACAGGTTATCCAAGACATGCGGGTATTAAGTAGTGCTACATAGTCATGTGCATCCAAATATGAGAGCATCGGTACATGCAATTAAATCTCGACTGTGTTCACGCTGTCTCGAACCGCTTGAGACCTCGAGGTCTGGACGGCCCCCCTCTTGCGATTCTCTCCGCCAGTCGCTCGACCACGCCTCCATCACTAAGTCCTTCCTCTTCCAATGCCCTCCTTATCAGATTCTCAAGCTTAGGCATTTCGCTCTGCCCATCTTCGGCCCCCAGCCTGGGTAGACGCATCGAAGGTGCAGGGACATGAGGCAGCTCGGGCTGGACGAACGTCGGCAGGCGTTCATTGGCAATATCTGCACTTCTAGCGTCACTGAACGAGCGGATATTCCTGCGGACGGCGTTAACATGAACGCCCAGCGCGTCCCCGCCGATGCTGAAGCCTCCAGGCCAGCCGCCAGGGGGTGTATCTGGAGGCGATGCATCTTGTTGTGTGATAAGCTCTGTGGCGTTCTCTGCTTCCTCACTGTACGGAGGAAAACGTTACAATTAATGGTTAAATTGATATTTGGAAAACTGATAACCACATACCGGAGAAGCTGGAAGATCCTTTGCATTTTACCGACGGCCATAATCTTACTCTTGATCTCCTTTCTTCGCTGCTCGACTTCGCTGGTTGTGGATATAACAGTCCTAGCATCGTCATCGTCATCCACAGATCCAGTACCCTCTAGTTCTTCTTCAGAACAGACGGCAAGTACAGCTAGGAGCATTTCTGTGATCTTGGAGCCAACGAAGGGAAGCGACCAGGTAAAGGCGTCCATGAAGTTGGGAAGCCAGTAGGGATGTGAGGTGGCGTTGAATTGCCTGATTAATTGTTATCGTTTTCCGCATACGAGACGTCTTAACGTCAGCTATTGCTATAGAAACTATGGAAGAGGTCCAGAGAAAGCCGAACACTGACCGGATAGTGATGTTCTTATTCTTGTATTTGATCACTGCGCCCTTGTTATGATACACATCCAGATAGTTAGGAGCCGAGAAGACAGTAATGATGGATGGGAACTTCTTCGAGGGTGTTCTTGCGTGCATTGTGTATCTTTTCTCGTACTGTCAATTGATCGTTTGACTAGACACGGATTGGCTCGACGCACCCTAAGTCCTGGACCTCGTGCCCACGGAATATACCTAGCAGCGAATTCCTCTCGAGAAATTGGCAAACAGCGGAGTAACTAGATTTACAAGACATGTCAGACCGTTTTCGACTCTCTTTCTAAAACTGCGGTACCTATAGTTATAGCTACAACCGCGAACGGCATTAGGAGTGAATGGTGCGGGCATCATGGGTATACCTTGAGGGTTATCGATGATCGGTTTCTGTGAAGTCAATCACAGTTAGTAACCATATACACGTATACACATGAAGCCTGGATAGCTTACTTCGTTGCCGTAATCTGGCAGTGGATCAGCCCAGAGTAGATCGCACAGAAGTCCGGAAGATGCTGGCTCGGTGAACCTATTGAGCTGTGTTCTCCTGAGTCAGAGTCTTGGAAAGGCGATAAACAAGCGGTGTTGCATACTCTGTCAATATCCGTCAGATGCACAAGCTCCGGTGAAATGCCACCGTGGACACAGAAGAATTTGCCATCGATGAGAGCTGTGACAGGCAAGGATTCAAATGACTTCACACATGCTTCATATACGGCTGCGGAGTATTTGTGCATGCCTATATAGAACAGTATTAGCAGATCGCAGCCGACAGGAATGAAAGGTTGCAGGCAATATAAATAGAGATATGATAACGCTTACATTCTCGTCTGAACGTGAAGAACCCGGTCAGATGCCGACACTCGTGGTTACCACGAAGAAGGGCAAGTTGAGATGGGTACCAGAGTTTAAGGGTATATAGATAGAGTAAACACTGCGATGAACGAGGACGTGGATTAGGGTAGGTCGGAACTAAGGGAGTATCATCGTGCAGTTCCGTACACCCCGGGTATCCTGGTGTACGGAGAATGATGACGGCAACGCTCACCTCAATTCCGAAGCATCCGCGATCGACGTAGTCACCAAGGAACAGATAGTTTGTCTCGGAGAACTTGCCTCCGATCTCAAACGCTTTCATGAGGTCGTACTGCGAGGGTTGGACCAAGTCCGGTAAATCGCGTGACTATCACTTGAATCATAGGGTCTCCTCACATACTGGCCGTGAATGTCGCCGCAAACTAAGTAACATGGAGTATGCATATCGATACGACGAACTGTAGATAGGATAGTACAGCTGCATACCGGTAATTGGACCACTGAGAACAAGCATATTTGGCTCGCGCCTCATAAGTTCTGTCGCCTCCTTAAGAATGAAGAGAGCCTGCTCCTCTGTCAGTCTGCCTTCATGCAGAAAGTGGTCCTTCACGAGATCCGGGTTGGGCTTGGTACCGCCCTGCACGCGGTCGGAGACGTAAAAATCCTCATCTCGAGGCCTATGTGCGTACGGCGGTGGTACCTATAGAATTCGTAGGCGTTAAGTGATTACGCAAGATGTGATGTCTGTTATAGCAAACTCACACTTTTCACCTGTCGCTCGCGTATCCGCTCTGGTGTACTTGCCCGCGGTCCTGGCTGTCTGGGAGGCTCATGAATCTGGTAGGCTGGAAGAGGTGTTCGAGACAGTCGAGGATCGTCTGGGCTTGCGTATATTGACATACGAAGATATGCGATGGTAGTGGAAAGGAGGAAAGGGAGATTGGGCGGTTTGCTACTGCCACCACTCCAGGGTAACTTGGCGCCTAACGCACATGGGCGTCCCATTGGCTAGAGCGCTGGTAGGGTCACTTAGCTTAGACCGTCGTCTTCTCAAATGGTGAGTTCTTCCAACGGTCTTCTATGATCTAGGACTTGAGTTTTATGTACTGAATACAGTGTTATAGCTTCTAAATACTGCGAAATCCGAGTGCTCCAATGACTTGACGTCGGCACGCGTCACTTCGTATTCGCTTTCCAGGCGATTGGTGTATTTGGGTTCTGGCAGTGGCAATATTAACGTCAGATGCTGTAAGAATATATGTTTTGGCTTGACAGAACCTTGGACATACGGTTTGAAACCTTTCCAGATGTATGGATAAGCGGTGCGCAATTGTCCGTTATTCACGATAACTGTGTGATGTTCTCACAATACCGTGACCATCCAGCATAATGATGCACGGAGTGTACATGGAGGGAGAAGGCATATAAGAAGCCTCTCTGTACATTACACTATATCCCCTCACTCTTCAGACTCTAGACTTTATCGTGATGTCTGCCTTCCAGCAATTCGGCAAACCCCAGGCTATTGTTGCGATGCTATTGATTGCACTTCCTGGCTCGGTACAAGTTGTAATGGCTCGCCCTATCGAATTCTTTGTTGAGCGTTCTGGAGAAGGTCAACTCACTGTGTAAGGCTTGCCGATGGTTTACTTCTGCAGTGCGTCAAGCTTAACAGTTTACAGCGACCATTCGATCGAGGACATCCAAATCACCCTGTCCTCTACTACATCACATATCCCTGAATATCCCATCAAACCTCGAAAGGACATATCGTCATCAACACCTACACATATGGAAGCTACCTCATTCCATGACGCGATAGAGGCCTTTTCACAAACACCACAATTCGGTCTGTAAACAAACAATTCGAGACTCAAGTACGACTCACAAATCCAGCAGTCCCAGAATCTACTACCTTACCACAAGACCCAGCGCCCACGAGTCTCAACATTCTAGTTAACACTGGGCCGATGGCGTTATCAATTGCAGGCGTCGTTATAATGGGTATAAACGTATTGACTCTCGCTGCCATTGTGGTCATTGCGACCTTCTTATATAAGCACCGTGCTCGAAAGAATGCTGCACGGCTCAGCATCGACACTGCTGGTCTCAATGTAAGTATCTCGTCTTCAAAATCTCCATTTTTTGCTGTTTTTGTTGACACATTCCACTACTACTAGGTTCAACGAACAGGAAATAGCCACGACTATAATACCTTCGAACTCAAAGATCGTCCTCCGTCCTCATACTTACATGTCATTCAGGAAGACCTCGGCAGGCCCCTTGGAGGTCCTGAGAGGTCTCCTTCGCCGGCGACGCCAAGTTCTTTCAAATTTCCCTTACGCGGCTCAGCGCAGGCACCACCCGAGTTCAACATACACCCTATTCCCAAGAGGAAACTGAGCCTGACCTCGCTCACCAATTTCGCCAACACAGTGTAGTCGCCGAGCTAATCCCCGATGCCCTGCATAAGTCCGGTCTACCCTCTTTTCTCACTTCCATGTTGCCCCCCCCCCCCCCCCCCCAACCCTGCGCCC
>JAXQGN010000515.1:0-23486 GCA_037039805.1 Irpex sp. M6601 | reverse complement strand
TATATTACAGAGATGGCACGTCTGTAACACTTTCTACTTACCTCGTTACTTCAAGCTGGCGTCTTATGCTGCCCGGAGTGCCGGTCTTATATACAAGTCCCCTCCAATAGCTATCCCACGGTTACCAGCTCTCTTCAGCCTTCGTATACGGTTCCGCAGCCAGAGTTTTAGCCACAGAGTGGCTCATCGCAAATATCTGCCAAATAGCTCCACATCCTAATCAGCTTCGACGCCTTTAGTGCAGTCACAAGGTCGACGTTCACGTAGGCATTATTAGGTTCCACCGCCACATATTGGCATTGGTGTGTGCTAACTACATATGTTCTCATTGCTCAGACACTTATCTAGGTTTTACCGCCACTTGCCTTATATCGGAACTGATATATAGCACACACCGTGACGCGCGAGAGCGAGGGCATGGGCCGCCTTCATCTTCTCGAGTCTCCATCTCGGTCGTCGTTCCCTGTCTCCGGTCACTGTGGTCAGTGCGAAGTAAGCGGGTCACATTGAGACTCCTCTTCCAGCCATGAGCAACACCAGATTGACGTCTGCTGCTGCTGTTGTTGGAAGAGCGAGCCTGAGTTCTATGGAAGACCTCATTTTAGGCTCGAAGCCGGTATTTCCACGGTGCGTGAGCTTCAGTATGCTGGAGTAATCAACCCTGCTCTCACTGCTGCCTCACATCCTGCAAGCAGCAAGCGTCTCGAACCGAAGAACATCTCCCATATGGCCTGGCTTCAGCTCAACAAGACACTGAGCCAAAACCGTAACTTCGTGAGCCCTCAATCTCAGTGATAGGGACAGAAGACTCGGACGTTAGATACTTACTGTGTTCAAGTTGGTGCCACCGCCACCGACGGACGGGACTCTGGCTTGAACTGGCAAGTTGGATTCTCGAAGTGTTAGATTTTAACATTCATTAAAACGTGCACTAGCAGTACAGCCCGCGCCGTCGGGCAACATGCCATGGTCAGCCTACAGATGTGGACCGCCGGAGGATTCCCGAGGCAAACTCGCACAGTAGAGCCATTTCGATGCTACGATAGAGCACATTGTCTCTTTGTCCAGGTCACCATGTGCTCATGGTATGTAGCATCCCTATCTGCGGTGTAGCATACCTATTCGCATCCGGTTCGAGGCCTCACAGGCCTCACACCTGGCACAAATACCTGTGGCTATGTAGTACGGCGCCAACTGCGCTCATTGTCACATCGGAACAGGTGTGATCAGCGTAGTAAATAAGAGTTCTTAGAAGTAATGTCGGACGAAAGCTTACAGATAGATATGTATATCGACGTCTGAAACCCTAATCACCTTTTCTGACTTCTTGAATCCAAGCGAAGCGCTATCGGTCTTGTTACATTTACTTATTGCGCTTGTGCATTCTTACATGTTAAGTTACTACACAGTCATACCCGTGCATTCTTACATGTTAAGTTACTACACAGTCATACCCATCCGTATTTATACCGACCTCGTATACTTAAATCCTCCAAGCTGCTTATACTATAAACCGCCACTTCGTCTGAAACCCGCCTCCGCCGACCTTCTCGACCTTGCCATCTACCGCCAGCTTCTGCAGATGCAGATCGACGCCGTGGGCCGCAGGCTCCCATAGTGACTCAGGGTACTTCTCAGCGTAGATGCTCTTCATAATATCCCAAGTTGTCAATGCGCCCTCGTCCTCGTCCGACTCATCCGACTTCTCTGCTGCCTCGCTATCAACATTCGAGACCTTCCCCTTGGGAAGTGCAGAGCTTATCGCCTGCAATACCTGATTCTCCCTCTCTACCCGGTGACTCAAGTATGTGTCAACTTGTTCGTGTGAAGCGGTGGGCCCGTGGCCAGGGTAGATGGTAGTATACCGCTGTGTGCCGTCCGGTGCAGTCTTGAACTCGATGAGTTGGCGGAGGGAGGACATATACGTGTATAGATCTTCGAAGACGGAGGATCCCCATCCTAGGACGGTGTCGGCGGTGAAGAGGCCACGATCATCGGGGAGGTAGAGACAGAGGGAGTCCGCGGTGTGGCCAGGGGTGTGGATGACGTGCAGAATGGGTTGTTCTTCGTCAGGGGAAGAGGGGAGTTTGGTGATGGGGAAGATCTGGCCTTCGTGGAGACTGTGGAGGATGAGCCCTGAGGGCGCCGGTGTGAACGACCCAGTGGGCAGGGTGGTCAAGACCTTCTCGACTTCGGCGGAGAGGAGAGGGAATTTGTGGATGCGCGGCCCGACGAAAGGTTTGTCGGGATTGCGGTCAGACCAGAGTTTCTGTAGGAGGGTGAGCACGGAGGGAAGGCCATTGACATGGTCGTGGTGTTTGTGCGTGAGGATGATGTCGGAGACGTCTGGGTTATCTGGTCTGATATCTACGCCGGGGTTGAGTAGGGCTTCGCGGAGGATGGGTATGTATTCATCGAAGCCTTGGGCTGTGTCTACAAGGATATATGGGTTTGTTTGGCCCACAAGGTAAGTGTTCGTTCCTAGAAGAACGGTGAGATCATGCGATGGAATGTGAGATCCATAGTCATGTACCTTGCAGAGTGAACTTGCTAGCGTTCTATGTGTACGAGAAACATCGCAATGGGGTCAGCAACGATCTGAAGCTTTTGAGCCGATGTAATCTTACCTGGCCAAGTATTCGTGTGACGTTCTTGCTCAACTGCCGTACGAGGTAAGGATTTGGATATCGTAAGTATGATCAAATCTATCAGGCTCACCCTCGTGAGATTGGGGACAGCAGGCATTTCAGCCATCGTGAATCTACGTCTTATTGGGCTACGAGGGACGAAAGGAAGATTGTGCAGGTACCCGGAGTGCTGCTCTCCCTGGGCATTTATACGCCAGGATTACACACATGATGCGATAGGAACGACGCGATTGACTAGCCTGCTCACAGCCTCAGGCTGACTGTGACTACTGTAATAGTGCGGCTTCTTACCTGCTCCGTGCCGGTCTTATCTTAGTGCTATAGCCGATAAACAACGTTGTAGCGTATGCTTTTCGGACTTTAAACACTCGTAAGTGTGGGTAATATCACCGCGAAAGGAAGGAAGACGCCGGCGCTTATATTCAACACCTGCATAGCTGCGCTCGCCACCGCTGGACTTGAACTGCGACGACCATGGCCACCGAAGTGAGTATGCCCCCGGTAGACAGTCCTCTTCAAAAGAGGAAACGGTACGTGACCAATACCCTTGCATCGTGATTGTAAAACTAACGTGTTCACCAGGTCTATCTCACCAGGTACCTCTGACGAGCCTCCTCTCACTCGCCGACGTTCAGCATCGCCCTCAAGCCGTGCTCGCGTTGTGGAAGTCCCGAGGATTAACGACGTAGACCCAGTACGCCGTGCAGAGCGAGAAAAGGCATTGGCAGCCCGCGTCGCTGCTCTGGAGCTGGAGAAGCTCGAGAAGAAGGATAATGAGAAGGGCAAGGGCGCAGAGTTCGATGCGAAGGCCGAGTTCGCCAAGCTTACCAGTACGAGGTCTGGTGGCGTATACATGCCTCCAGCTCGTCTACGTGCATTGCAAGAAGCGGCCTCGAAAGACAAGGCCAGTCCAGAGTACCAACGTCTCTCGTGGGATGCGCTTCGCAAGTCTATCACTGGTATTGTCAATCGAGTCAACGTCCAGAACATCAAGTTGGTGGTACCGGAACTCTTCTCGGAGAACCTCATCCGCGGTCGTGGTCTCTTCGCCCGTAGTGTCATGAAGGCGCAGGCTGCTAGTTTGCCATTTACACCTGTCTTTGCTGCTCTCGTTGCCATCATCAACACAAAACTCCCTCAAGTCGGCGAACTAGTTGTCACTCGCTTAATTTCTCAGTTCCGTCGTTCATTCAAGCGAAATGATAAGGTACGAGGTTCTTTCAGTTGCGTGACTTTCCCAGATACTGACGTTCGCTCCAGATTGTCTGCCACTCCACCACTACCTTCATCGCGCACCTGGTGAACCAACAGGTCATCAACGAAATCATTGCTCTGCAAATCCTCATTCTACTCCTCGAACGCCCTACTGACGACTCTATCGAAATCGCGGTCGGCTTCATGCGCGAAGTCGGTGCTTTCCTGACCGAAAACTCCCCCAAGGCGAATGCCTCCGTATTCGAACGCTTCCGTGCCGTGTTGAACGAGGGATCTATCAGCCATCGTGTACAATATATGATCGAAGTTCTTATGCAAGTTCGGAAGGACAAGTACAAGGACAACCCCATCATCCCCGAAGGGTTAGACCTCGTTGAGGAAGACGAGCAGATCACGCACCAAATTTCTTTGGAGGATGAGTTACAGGTGCAAGAGGGTCTAAGTAAGCTGTTTAATGACACTTCAATATTTGCACTACTCACCTAAACTCGTTCGCAGACATTTTCAAGTTCGATCCGAATTATGAGGAGAATGAGGAAAGATATAAAGCTATCAAGGCCGAGATCTTGGGTGAAGGTTCTGACGACGAGGACGAATCTGAAACCGAGTCAGGGTCCGACGATGAAGATGAAGAGGAGGGTGAGTAATGCATTCTATGATCGGCCTTGGCAGTGCTGACCTCTCCACTAGTGGAAGAGAAGGAAGGTATCGAGGACCGAACGGAAACAAACCTCGTCAACCTTCGTCGTGTCATTTACCTCACTATCATGAACGCCTTGAACTACGAAGAAGCAGTACACAAGCTTTTAAAGGTTCAGATCAAGGAAGGGCAGGAGGTAAAGTTGGACATTTGAACCTTCTCGTAACGTCGCTGACCAATATTGCCAGATCGAGCTGTGCAACATGATTATTGAGTGTTGCTCGCAAGAACGATCATATTCTACCTTCTACGGTCTCATCGGTGAACGGTTCTGCAAGTTGAATCGTGTCTGGAACGAGGGCTTCGAACAAGCTTTCAACAACTACTACAACACCATCCATCGTTACGAAACCAACAGGCTCCGGAACATCGCACGCTTCTTTGGTCACCTCCTCGCCACGGATGCAATCTCCTGGGCGGTCTTGGAGACCATCAAGCTCAACGAGGACGATACCACGTCGAGTAGCCGTATCTTCATCAAGATCATGTTCAACGAGATGACGGAGGCAATGGGCTTGAAGACTCTTTCCGAGCGATTCAAGGACGACGAGGTGAAGCGTTGCTGCAGCGGAATCTTTCCACTGGATAACCCCAAGAATACTCGCTTCGCCATCAACTACCTTACGAGTATCGGCCTGGGTGTCGTCACTGAGGAAATGCGTGAATACCTGAAAGTGAGTATTCAACATTCGCTGTCCGTTAATGCAATACTAATCTCCATCCAGAATGCCCCGAGGCTCATCATGGAGCAGCGTCGTGCTATGCTGGAGGCTGAATCAAGCTCCTCCGACTCGGACTCATCTGACAGTGATAGTGACGACTCCGATTCGGACTCTGATTCGGACTCGGACTCTGATTCAGACGCATCTGATTCCTCAGAGGACTCACGTCGACACCAATCCTCGCGCAGGCCTAGGCGAGACGACTCTCGCTCTCCACCACCTCGCTCAAGTCGTCGTTCTCCATCTCCCAGGTACCGAGATGATGACAAGAGACGAGACAGGGACGAAGATCGGTACAGGTCTCGTGGCTCTCCCCGTCGACGGGACTACAGCTCTGATAGGCGAGAGCCTCGTCGTGTGCGCTCTCCACCGAGGTCGCCGTCTCCTCCCCCTCGCTCCCGACATGCCCGCTCGCCGTCACGGTCTGCGAGTCCACCACCGCGACGTGAGAACGGCCGGAGTGGACGGGACGAATACGACTCGCGTCGCCGCGATGATTATAGGCGGAGGGAGAAGTCCAGGGATAGGGACGGTTATCGTGAGCGCAGACGTGATGCTCGCTCTGTATCGAGAGAGAGATACGGTGGCCGTGACTCGCGCCGTTGATAAATTGCCGTTTCGTTGCTTTCTATCCCTGCTTTTTGTATTTGTCAAAGTTCCTAATCTATGCTTTCAGTCTGTCTAGCAAGAATTGCAACTATCGTACAGATGGAATTCCATGACTGCACAAGAATCAAAAAAACATAGCTATTCGCGTACGTATGCCGCGTTACATTCATCTCACCCCCGCTTGCTATCCCACAATTTCCTCATGGAGTCGGCCGTGACATCGTCATAGAGTATGTTCAGCTGAGTAAGGCCTGACTGTCGCTTGATTATTCGATCTAGCTGCTCTCCAGGGTTGCCAGTGTCATCCTGGTCTGCCACAATGGTGCAACCCATGATGGCCAGTGATTCCAGCCTTCCGGACGAGTTCAGTGCCTGCGCTAAGGATGTGGCCGCATCCATCTCACGAATGGTGATCACAGGCGAGTCCAAGATTTCGAGCGCGGTCAGGCCGTGCCATCGAGCGAAGGTTGCAGCGATATGAGAGCATGCTGGAGTGTCATCCAACTCTTCAATGATGGTGTCGAATAATTCTTCGAGGTAAATGCTTTCGTCCACTGTGAGCCGCAGAGTTCTCAGTGGTGCTGATCGGAGGAGCAAGTTATGCGCAAGAGGTGACGTGAGGTCGTCCAGCTGTTCCGCGATAGCCCATGGCATGACGGGCCCCAAATTGATGGTCTGAGTGCGGATAGGGAGCTCGGGGTAGTCCCTGGCGAGCAGTCTAGCGACCTCGCCTATCCCTTCGTAGAAAGGTCTATCCGAACTCCAACAAACCAGGAATGCACTACGGACAGCACCAGACTCTGCTCTCTCCAACGCGGCGAAATAAGAGGTGAGGGAGTAAGATTCAAAATTTCTCGCTGTAAAGTCAAAGATAGCCTCGCTCATGGATTGGAGTAGGGATGGGGGTATGATGTCTGGATGTAAGAGGTCCTCGAGATCGCAGGGACCCCAAATATTTAGGTCAAAACCGTATACGGTGGTAGGGAGGGACATGCGATTGAGAATGTACGCGGCGGATTTTGATGAGGGCATCACAAGGCGGACCTTTCGCAAATGAGCCAATAATGTGCGGCTTGCGGTGGCAAGAACAGGAGGGAATCCTTCAGGGAACTCGAGGTTGTTTTCGAATGGCCGGGTACCCGGTTGGCGGCCATGTACCACAAGTGAATATTCGAGTTGCTCCAGGTTTGGTGAGTCGTCGATCATCTGCAGGAGATCGTCCAGGTGGCCTATAGGAAGCATGTACGCCAACCGGGAATCATGAAGGCATAGCGTCGTAAGGTTCTTGTAGAGGCCCGAGCGCCATTCAATATTGAATCCTTTGACGTGAAGCTGTTGTAGACGAGGGGTTCCACCAGGGAAAACGTGAGGAAGAGGCATGCATGCACCGAAATTCGACAAATAGAGGTTCTCGAGAAACGGTGCCGAAGAAGAGTCGAATATAACGGATGCGTTGTTATGTGCGCCCAGCGGAGGCAAGGCTAGCTCCATGGCCTTCATTCGCTGCTTCGCAGAAGACTCGGACCAGAACTCTGGCCATCGAGTTTTATACCACACAGGGCACGAGACAGTCAAGAGACAGTCTCCGGCTCTCTTCTGAAACAGTTCCAGACACCCTTTGGACATTGTTGTGATGTCGAGTCGACTCCATAACGTCCTCTGTTCGAGAGCGATTACCCTCCAGTGGGCGCAAACTTGTGAGAGTCGAAGAGGGTGAAGGTGGGCGGCAGAGCTGAATTCGACTGAATGCTCTGCAAAAGGCTCCTGGCTTGGTTCGCTGACAAACCGGAAGATAGCATGGAAAATCTCTACCGGAAGCCGATTTATATCGCACAGAGAGTTGCGAGCGCGGCGAATAGAGATCGCAAGTGTCGTGATAGAAGAGTTGACTTGCTTCAAAACATCGCCGAGCCCAGCAATGTTTGTGTCAAAAAGTAGAAGTGTTGCATCGCGTGCAGCTTTTCGAAGTGATGAGGAGGCTCCATAAGAGGTTGATACACTTATATGTTTCTGTGAGTTTTAGTCCTTAGTACAAGCTGTTCAGCTCACCACGAGTCCGCGGAATATGCCCGGCTCAATGCACACATCAGTGCGTTTAGAGAGGTTTCTACCTCCATTGTGCTAGCTTCTACAGGGAAGAGGGTGGGGTCTATATGACAGGATGTCCTCGTTTGCCAGAGGGGATGATCGTAAGTGCGCTCGGAAGCTCCACGCTGTGGGTCTTATATGCAAACATCTCGCTCCCATCGTGTGTAAGGAAGCGAGCAGGTCAAAAGCCGGTCTATACAAGCATCATTCAGCGGTCACATAACCTTGACGCATAAAAAACTGACCTGTAATGTGAGACACGCCGATCTACATCCGCAATTCATCGTGGCGACCATTGTATGGACGACAGCCAACCCCGGGTCGTACATTAAAGACATGCTGCACGGCGCTGTTATGATTCTCTCGTAAACAAGCGTTTGAAGCGTACAGAGATCACAAGCACGGCATCATCCCGTTCTAGGGGTATGGCGCTAATTCTCGAACTTTGACTTGAATTCGAAGTTGAAGTTTGACTGGTGCGCTACTTATGCTATGCAAACATCTGCACGTTAAACGATGGATATGATAAAGATTCGTTTGGAATAAATACATTCCTGCACACTTTCAGGATCATGAAGCAAGAAACTCGTTACAACCCGCTGCTCGAGGAGTTGCCAGTAGAGTTGGTGGTCGTACTGGCATAGAACGAAGCGTTCCACTGAGCAAACGACACCTCCGGATCATAGAGCAGCGCCGGAGCCAAGAACCCAGGCTGGCTGTGGTCCTCTTTTCCATCCCAACAGTGCTCCTTGAGGCACTTCTTGCAAGCGTCGGGTACAGGCTTGTGGAGGCGTTGAAGGGACCGTAGGATCGAGCCGCAGGCAATACAGGTGGGGAGGTCTGTGGTGATGTGAGGTCTCAGGTTCTTGGGTTGAGAGTAGATGTTCAGAGTGTTGTTCCAAAGTCTGACGTGCTGTTCCAAAGAGGATTCCGCACTGCGTAAATGGAATGATTGGTTCTCGCGCAGTGCGGACGGACAGGAAGGTGATAGCTTACGTGTCAATGGCCGTGATGTTCGAGTACTCGGTGTACGGTGCGTCTGCAGCGTATCTGTTTAGGCGACGATAGAATGGAGTGTTAGACAGTAAATGAGCTGGATGTTTAAGACGTACAAGACGAGAGGAACATCTTTCTCGTTGCAGCCATAGAAAGTGGGGAACAACGTATGGTTGAGGTTAAGCATCGTTTTCACAGACGGGATCTTCGGGAATGGAAGGTTGTTGTGTTTCGCCCTATAAAATCGCTACATGAGATAGGCCAAACAGACACGAGGAATAAGTATTCTTACCAGTCCGCGGTGTTTACGAAGCTCGTGCCGTTCATCCATCCGCTCTGTGAACGATCTATAGTAAGCAAACTAGCAAGATGCACATAAGGGGGAAAAGGCGTACGCTCAACTCGCTACCACCAGCATCGTTGACCACGATGAAGTCGGGCGTCCGGGCTTTCTGGATGAGTGGGATTATAGGGTTTTCCTACGACAGGAGATTTAGCGGACCGGCGCAAAAGTGGAATACTCTGAACCTTACCTGGCCATATTCGCTACCATCGGTGATCCAGAGCAGCTTTTGCGTACGAAGGTGAACGTCCGCAGATGAAGAGTTCTGGAAGGGGTTAGGCCATAGACCATCTACAAAAATCATCGTGAGCATGCATACTTCCAGCTCACCAGTGGAAAGAAAGATGATGACTGCACTTACAGACAGCTTCTTCCGCTGGCGGGTTGCCGATACCCTGCAGGTACCTGGGGAGCTCTCCTACCATATCAACAAACGATGATGCCAATCTCTCCTGCTCGATCTTATCTTCGTGAGGAGGATACGGGACCTTCGTCGTGCTCCCATGCGATCGTTTGGCAAATTGACCTACGGTCCCGTTGGACTGGACCGAAGCAACCCCTAGTGGCAGCAACGTCACGGTGAGTATTATCATGGGGCCTAATCAAGCATATAGAGATACGTACAGAAGTTCATAGCCGCATCTGCAGCGCCGACCATGAATGCTGCGGTCTCGAAGCCATTCACGCAGGTGTCATTTACAGGCTGGCCGTTATCGAATCGTGTGCCGAGATAGTTGGTTTTGACGAACGCCGATGCGCGTCCTTGCCAACTGCCAACCTATTTCATGATAGTTAGTTGGCGTTCACTCACGGGTTCGAGGAACAGATCATAGTGCATACCTCGAAAGGGGTGGCCTCGTAGTACGTGCCATTGAGCCTTGCGTTGTCGGCGGGAATAAGGAAACCGTTGTACGCGTTGTGTCCAGGGAGGCCCGCTGGTATGACTTCAGTGTACAACAAGATGGGCATCGGAGATAGCCCAGCGGAGAAGTTGGAGAAGGTAGTGATATCGCTCCATAGACGGGACAAGGGATCGACGGTATCGTTGCCTGGAATTTTCAGCGTGTTGGCACCAAGAGCCTAGAGAAGTAGTGTGATTGCGGCGGTTAGTTAAGGTGGATACTAATATTCATCGAGCATCGAGAAACTTACAATCGCGTAGATATCCGACACAGAAAGGTTGAATCCCTGTTTGGCTTTACCGAGCATCTCGTTGAACGCGTTAGAGCTGAAGTTAACTGAGAGTAGGCCCTCTTGGAACATGTCCTCGATGCTTTGGAAGTCGGCCATCGCAACTGGTCCCAGACCGGTAGCACCACCACTCACTGTAAAGTCTCGTCAGGACACGCGGAGAATAGAGGCATGATGACATTACGTACAACCCGCGACATACGTGGTCGCCTGAAGTAAACCACCTGTACGTGCGCTAACCGCCGCAGAGACTCGTCCATCGAAAGAGTACATCTGACCGTAGTCAGAGCTCTGAGCACGTCTAAGTATCCCCGAGTGCTCAGCATAGAAACAGAGCAATAGTGTGTTTATCACTCACGTTCCTCCTCCAGACCAAGTTAAGCCTATAGTTGGTACTCCATGTGGTGTATTGTTGAGAGCAGAGATATATTCGGAGACGTTAAATCCTTCGATTCCGACGTTGCTGAGATAACTCTCCAGAGCGCGAACAACATTCGGGCGACGTTTCTCTAGCCATGCTGTCTCTTCTGTAGACAAACTATGGGAGGCGTTACGCACGAAAGTCTCCCCAGCTGGACACTGGAGATATTCGATGTTTAGTAATCAAGCTCGATACGACATTGAATGACAACATACCTGAATATGAGTGGGCGTATAATTTCCACTCAACGAGAGCGCGGCACTGCTCAATGGCAGCCCTAAAAGACAGATGGCCCAGGTTGGGAAAGGCATGTTACTAGTTGAACGAAACTAGATTCCCAACCATGTCATTATATACGCCTGGCACTCCGTGGGGCCGCACTCGTAGCGATCGGTAGCCTCCACCGCCATAGCTGCAGTGACTACAGTGAATCATTTTGCTGTGTTTCAGTGAGTATTCCGAACATCGCTACAGAGGAGGATTTGCGCCCCAATCGAGGTCGATGACGCCTGCCGGACGGCGCGAGCTTGGTCCAAAAAAAGAAATGGGCGCGTTTGATATGATGCCCGAACTGATTACGTGAAAAACATTACGCGAATATAACCGGGCAGGTTGAGGAAAGCATTGCCCGCTGCTAACAAGCGGTGCGCATTGAAAATCGGTTCAAGAACACAACTGGATACCGTGTCTGTGGCAGTACACAGCTGCTATTTTTGCAAGCGAAGAAGTTGGTCGCTGCAGCTGTATTGGCCATGCCTTCCTCAAATGCACCAGTACGAAAGCAACTTATCAAGAAACGATCAGTCTAGACAGGCAGTGATAGTAGTAGCACTTACGGCCATCAATGTCCGCGGCTGCTATTCAGTCTGCTTCAAGAGAGTGAACGAGGTCGGATCCAACCTGCAAGCGACGCGACACAGATATCGGTGGTGATAGCAGAGTACTTGAAAATTAATGACCATCAGCCCCTTGCTGGACCAACCAGGGTCATGCATCTAGCGAGGCATGCGCAATAATCTACTGCTACTGGGTGTGGAAACGAGTTTCAGCACAACGGAGTTATTGATGCACAAAACCAAGAGACGTACAGTCATGTACCCCCTGATGCGACACCACCCCCTGGTGCGACGCCTGCCTGGTATGGTAAGTGGGTAAAGCTGCATTCCAGCTCTCGCTGCAGAAATTACTCGTGGATTTTGGTATCAATAGAACTGTCTGTTATTCTGTACATAATGAGCGGAAAATATTCATAGTCCTAGCTACAAAATCCCCAATTTCCGCCATAACTGCATTTTAGTCGGGCGGGTACAGGTGTCCAATGAGCGCCAACACGTCAGCGAGCACCAAATACAGAAGAGCGCTGCCGTAAAAGGCAGGCGTCGCACCAGGGGGTGGTGTCGCATCAGGGGGTACATGACTGTACGTGATGACGACCATACGAGGGTCTTTCGGCGCGACCTCACGCTACAGTTTGCGACATGAACGATGAGCAAACTAGTACTAGAGTTCGATTAAGGACAAAATGTAGCGAGGCAAGGGGAAAAACCACGCAAGAGCTCGACTTCAATTGCAACTTGAAGAAGTTGGCCATGATGCGCGTGGCTTCAAGTTCATCAGTCTAATCGGGCACTATGTCACGGTAGTGTGACATACACGCTCACGTCCCTGTGACTAGCGCATGTGTGACTTGCCAGCGCTAGTAGCGCCGCTAGTCACGGTCACGCATGCCAGTGATCACCTACCATGGCCTGGCAGTAGTACTACCACATGCTTGTAAGTTAAGGTTGATTCTATGCTATTCTACGTAGCTCATAGATGTCGATGAAATACAGCTGAGAAACATTGATGCTATGCAGCCCATGCTATTCCCTAGATTATCTCCCGGCCACGTGCATCAAGGCCACTG
Organism: Irpex sp. M6601; assembly: GCA_037039805.1. Taxonomy (NCBI): domain Eukaryota; kingdom Fungi; phylum Basidiomycota; class Agaricomycetes; order Polyporales; family Irpicaceae; genus Irpex; species Irpex sp. M6601. Next base: position 10,647 of record JAXQGN010000515.1, on the reverse strand, counting down.
GGCCCAATCAAAGTGGAATTGTGGCCACCGCTAAGGCCCTGGAAACACACAATGACCTCTTCACAGATATTTAAGAGCCTTTGGGTGAATTACTCCCTCAAAACGTACATCTTCTAGCACTCACACTTTTCTCCTCAATCTGTACAGTTCTTTTAAGATGCTTACCCATCGTGGATTCTCTGCATGGATTATATCCGAAGGCAAAGAGTTGCCTGAGTATGACGTTGTGGTAGACCACAACACCAATAAAGTCACCTGCTGGGCCCCTTGCGAAATCGGAAAGGTATACATTATACACCTCGCTTAAAGTACTAGTATTACTAGATCACTGAACGATCCTATCATTAGACATTCTCGGTGCATTGGATGGACCACGGTACTAACGTCGACTCTGCTGCGTACATATACCTCGATGGCTTCGCTGCTCCGGGAAGGTTTTTGCATGGCATTGGTGCGGCTGAGAGAAGTGGTGTGAGAGTAGGCGAATGTTCTGAGCGACCGTTTCAATTCGCTTCTCCTGATCCAGGTAAAGTTCCTATCTCCCCTGGAGTTTTGGGATTTTACTCATGTAAATCACTGGCGTTTGCAGCTGAGGCTTGTAGTTCGGAAAGTATTTCCGACATTGGCACTATCGTCCTCAAGATAAAGCAGGTCACGCGTATTGCTGATCATGCTGCCAATGCTCCTATCAAACCACCAAGTCCATCGCGTACCCGCCATGGGGCCACAGAAGCTCGAGTTGGGTATGTAGTAGTCGAAGGTTTACTACTGATACTGGCGCTGACACTCGGTGCATAGCTACGGCCCAGAACGTACGGCCTATCTCCAGCACGAGAAGACATGGTCGTTTGTTCCGTACGACAAGTCCCAGCCTGGCTCATACGTACAGTTCGTGTTTCGATACAGGACCCGAGGTGCGCTGTTTATCTTCCATGTCATTTGATCCATCTCATCTACGGTGCAGAGTTTCTAATTGAACAAGGCATCATACCTAGACCTACTCAAACAGAGCCGAACCCGATGCCGCTTCTGTTCGTCAACGACCAGGTCCCGGCGATTCAGAACGAGGAGAGTGGAAATTATCCAATGGTAGACTCGTGTCCGAGCTGGCTACCGCCACAGCAGCACTGGAACACGCCACCCGTGTCACCTACCGACGCCATAAATCCTGCTTTTCTTACTTTATTCCCTCCTCCTCCTCAATAACACCGCAAGCGCGATCTTCTGCTTCTCATACTAGGACTATTATTTCTCAATAATGGCCGTCTACTACCGCTGTGTACTAGTCTACTACTCGAACTCCATCGTACTTTGTGCCGCCTATATACGCAGTGCTTACTTCATGAACTGCCATGATGTTGCAAGTATCCCTATCCATATGTCGATATCCTTCTTGCTATTAGTGATGAATTGAGACTTACACGATGAATAACCAGCGTACGTGTCCATCTGCCCAAACCACACACCTCGTAAGCCCTACAGCTCGTAGCTAGAAATGTATACCATGACCTCGGATTGCCGAGATTCTCGGGCATTGAACCTCTTCGCTACTGCGTATGGTCTGACGCAATTCCGCGCTTCCAGTGAGTTCAAAGCCGAGACATTACGCGAACTCTCACATGGATGCCCTGTTTCTATTGAGATGAGGATGACGGTGCCACGAGCTTCTGATTGTTAACGACCAGGAGAGAGCTGAGTGTCACTACAGAACATAACGTTTGTTGTGGCGGGCCGAGCACTACTGCTCAGTGTGAACTTGACAGAAGCCGTCTATAGTCATACAGCACGTCGTGAGAGATGCATTACAAGCGTTTGAGCCGACGGAATGCTATAAGAGAGAGAGAGGAGAGTGTCAATTAAACACAACTAACCCCAAGCCTGAGCATTCATTTCACCCTTACAATCTAAACCTATCACAACTCAGGATGGCACCTATCCGTCTCGGGGTCATCGGTCTCTCCGCTAAAGGAGGCTGGACCTCCACCGACCTCATACCTCCAATCTTCGACCCTCTCCTCGCCGAAAAATACACCCTCACCGCACTATGCACCTCCACTCCGCAATCCGCTGCAGAAGCAAGCTCAAAATACTCGCAGCAGACGGGACGTACTGTCAAAGCGTACTATGGCACGCAAGGTCAAGTGGACATGGCGAGGGACCCGGAGGTGGATATGGTCGTTGTGTCTGTGAAGGTGCCGGACCATTATGCGGCTGTAGTGCCTGCGGTCGAGGCGGGGAAGATGGTATTTGTGGAGTGGGCACCGGGGAGGAACTTGGATGAGACGGTGCGCATTGCTGAGGCTGCCAAGGCGAAAGGAATGAGGTCGATGGTGGGCACGCAAGGCATTCATGCGGCGTATGCTAGGAAAGTGAAGGAGATTATCGACTCTGGGAAGATCGGAAAGGTCTTGTCGACTACGTTGGTATGTGATGTCTTTACCTCTGAAAGAGTCTTCGCCTCATATCGATACCTTGTAGAGCGGCGCGAATGCGTATTTCGGCAAGGTCATTACACCACCGTATACATACATGTATTCCTTGGATAACGGTCAGCTACGCAGTCAAGTTTCCTCAAATATAACACTGATGGTTTACCTGCCACAGGCCTTACTTTACTCATCATACCAATCGGCCACTTCCTCGTCGTTCTGAAGGAGGTCCTGGGAGAGCTCGCCGAAGTCAGTGCCTTCGGAGCAATTCGAACACCCACAGCACACGTTATCGACCCATCCACGGGCCAAATGCTCCCTGACCCTATCACAAAGACGTCGCATGATCAGATCATCGTGAACGGCACTCTCAAAGGACGTACACCGGACTTCGACGGCGTCATCGTGAACATCCACTACCAGGGTGGTCTTGCCATCGAAGAACCATTCCGATGGGTGATCTACGGTGAAGAGGGGGTAATCGAAGTCAAATCTACGAAAGGCACACCTGGAGATGGAATTGCCACTCATGAGAAAGACGTCTACCTGAACGGCGAAAAGGTCGACGTTGGGGAGAGTGATGAGGAGAAAAGGCTGGGGAACACTGGTAAGGGATGGTTGGAGTTTGCTAAGGGAAAAGATGGCGTGTACGAGACGCTTGAGAGTAGTGTGGATGTCTATCGTGTGGTGGATGCTGCGCTCACCAGCATCCGGGAGGGGAGGAAGGTTGTCCTGTGAATGATTCTTGGACGTAGTAGACTTACTATTTCTGAGTATTCAGTACTGATACCATCTACTCCAATGGGCTGTTGAAGTGGCCTGCGAGGGGGAGCTCACTCACGGGCTACACTATAAAGAACATCATGGTCGAGATCCAAGTTAAGTACTACTACTGGGAGCCTGAGGGCCGTAGCCACGGTGCGGAGGGTCAGATGAACGGAACACAAGCGTGGGAAGTCCGACGGAAATCCCCGACCCTGGCTCACGGCCATCCCACTCAGGCTGTGGCCAACCGCCAACGCATTTCAATCTTCGAATAGCTTCGTGAGTGGTCTCAAAGCGGAGAATATATTTGAGCAGTGAATAGAGTTGACCACTGGCAGCCACTGTACAGTAAGTTCTTGTCCACTTGTCTATTCGAATGCGCACCTTCGGATATCCAGATCTACAGCGTCAGCAGGGCCAAAGCATGGTGGCCTCGTGTTCGTACATACGTGCCTCATGACGGCCACTGGCCTACAATGTACACACATACAGTGAGTCCGAGATCCAAGTATCCACTAAGCTAGAAATAGGCCTTCAGTGAGTTCGAGCCATGGCCACAGACTCTTCGCAGCGGGATGTGGCCGAGGCGACATCACTACAGTCTGATGGGCGAAAAGCTTGCTTGGCTACCACATATAAAAGCAACTGACATAGATCCTGACGATGGAACCTTCCCCAGCCTGGCTGATCTGCATAACTACAGAGCAGATTTCTTTTCTCTGACGTCGACTTCGATCTCTGTCAGCCACCACATTCCTGGTCAGTGGCTACCACCTCCCTCCACTGCTTTGTTACCCTGCCTGAAGTAACCTCCACCACGCCACAATAGATCTGCATGACCACCAAAGCCGCTCCCCCTCGCGGCATCCTCAAGAATTCCCCATCACATCAGCCCAGGACGCCTCCAGCTCCTTGCGATCATCACAGGCATGTAACCATGACCCGCACCGACTCAAGCTCAAGTCTCGAAAGTACCAGCTCGAACGTCTTCGTCGCTCGCCCTGCTATCGATGCTTCCGACAGTTACCAGCACACTGGTGGGCCTCAAGCTGCAGTTACTCAGTCGAAACCTCGCTGGATGCGCATACTCAGACGAGGGCTATTGTCAGCTTTGCCATCAAGACGAACCCGAATTCCCGAGGTCGAGCCCTCCAGAGCCGCATCGCCCGCTAAACCTGCGACGCGTAGCGTTCCAGGTCAGCAGCCTCGCAGTACGACACCAGTGCCACCTCCATCGTCGTATCGTGACCCGATGCATATGGCTACTTCTCAGATATCGTTACCTGTGGCGTTACCGAAGAGGAGGAGGGCACTATCTGACGTAGGGACGGCACCGGTACCAGCACTCTCGGCTTCACATTGCAACTCTGGCTCGCGGGAGACGAGGAGGAGGGTTGGCTCACCTCATCCTATCAGAGCTGCATCTCCGACGTTGCTCGTAACGCGGGGCAAGCGTTTGGGAAGCTTCGACTTCGAGAGGTAGAACTAGTCCGTTCAGGCGTGTTTACGAGGGTATGAACGAGCTTTTGTTCGTTGGTTTCATTGTTTGGGTAGTGTAGTATACTAGTAAATACTCATAGGGTTTCAGTCCTTAGTTTCTTGACTTCATCATGATATACTTATTGTTATTAACAGTAATTTTACAGATATATTCTTCGTATAGCTTGTTTCATGTATCCGCCTTAGTAGTAGAGTACGTATATGATCCGCGTTCTAGTAATAATGCTGGTTATGCCATGTTGTGTCTCTCTTCCACAGCTATATTCGCCCAGGCCCCTACTGTTGAAGATAACTATATCTGCTGGTATGTTCTCCTCGCCGATCCCTCCATTACCTCTTGTTCACATCTCCTGTTTCCGCAGCGCTCGGTGCCTGAAGAACAGGTGGCCACCACACTAATGTTGCCAGTGGTTTAACACAATGGCTTTGGAGACCCTGTCGCGAAGGCGATGGCCAGAATTTGTGCCACTACCTTTAGAGTGAGCTGGCTTCACCTATATATAATGCACCTCGTAAGATACAACTGATTACACAAAGCCCAGTAACCCGCTCACCTACACAAAGCCCACTCACCCGCCCACAACATCCGACAAGCTCGCGATGTCTCCTAAGAAATCGCTTCCCGAGGGTAAGACAATCGCTATCGCACTTATGAGGCGTCACTGCGGCACTAATACCAACGCCACACCGGGCAGGTTTTGAGGTATCCTTAGACGGGAAGAAGGTACTCTGTATCGCGTGTTCGACCTTCCAATCAGTTCTCGCGTCAAGACAGTTGCGACCCGGATGGGTGGCTCGTACGCACCTAAGCGTACACATGAAGTCTAGAATTCACCAGTCATGCGTTGAACGATACAAGGAGAGGGAGGCGAAGCTTCGTGCGGCTGAAGAGAGAAGAGTTGTGTCGGAGCTGGAGTTCCTGGCCCGTGCTAATGCGCGGCGAGCTTTGGGTTGATTCGAGATTGCGAAGAAGAGGGTTTGAGGTGAAGCATGTGAAGACTCAGCGATCCAACATCATGATGGACAATTACAGCCTGAGTATGGGGGACGTGGAATGTATATGCAGCGTGGCGTGACCCGGTACCACAACTGTAATGATACTTATTCTCTAACTGTAGGTTTCAGACATCTATAGTAAGAGTGCTAGTGATACGTGGTTCGAACTTCGTGAGTTGAAGTAAACTCGCTTTGAGTGGCCAGGGTGATGCCATTGTGTGACACGATGCACGTGAGGTAGCGATACGCGTTGTTCTATCACGGCAGACGCGTTGAATTCGAATTCGTTGATCGCGTTTGTTGGGCTCCCTCTCGTGACCCATCCATCCTCCTTCATATTCTCCCTCATATATCCGTGACATATACCCTCCACAAGCACCCGGTCTCAGATTGAATATTGACTTCGCACTCGTACATGCCTAGCCGCACCCCCATGCCATTCAAATAACACGTCCTCGCGATCGAACATGGGCTGACGGACGCTCGCGATCGTCCGTCTTATGTCAGCCGTGGTGGTTGGATTCCTATAAAGCCCTTCCCCGTCCCCACGTCGAACCTTCATCTCTCTTTCCTTCCTTCCACCACCTTCCCTCTTGACTGCCTCCTCTAGGGGTCGCAAGTCAACGTTCAACGTCTGTCACCTACAGTGACCAGTCTACCTGTCCTGCCCTATGGCTCTCCAACCCTCATCTTTGTCGTCGACCTGTTTCTCATCGTCCTCCGCGCCGTGACCTCATGGCACTCACTGGTTGTTGAGAGCCCTCTATACCCTTCTACCCACAAGAACTCGGGCTATACTCGTACTCGACCGTCACAATGGGTTCCTTCTATCCGAACACCCCTCACACCGCGCCTGTCGCTCCCTTCCGCCGAAAGGGTCGCGCGCGAACGACAGCGATATCGATGTATTACGTCCGCCTCTACATGCAGCTGTTTGATCTTTTGGTGAGCAACCCAGTTCTTTGCGATTCACGCTGGTGGCTGACAGTCTATTAGGCGACATGTCTTGTGCTCTTGCTGGGCTGTCCCTCCCTTCACATGCCTTAACAGCCAGCTTCGCTCAACTACACTCTTGGGCGACATCCTCTCCGGCTCTTTGACGCGTCTAGAACGACCATCTCAGCCTTCCGGGGGCTCGCCTTGTGCGTTACATCTGGGATATCAGGCTGCGAAGAAAATGCAGAATCGGGGGCTGCGTTGACGGGGGTGATGAAAAGAATGTCGATGAACTTGTGGGATACCAGGCTGCGAAGAAAATGCAGATTTGGGGGCTGCGTTGATGGGGGTGATGAAGAGCATTAGTTTAGCAATGTCGAGGAGCTCAGCTACTACATATTGGCGAGGGATCGTTTCGTTGATGTCCTGTAGCACGAGAGGCTGGGGGACTGATTAGATCCGTCTGGCTCTTATCTTATCTTCGTACTCGGGCGCTACTGCACGGTTCGGATATTCGCCGTCTCCTTCTGCGCCTCAGCCTGAGCACTTCAGCACTATTCAGCACGCATGCCGTACGTTCTTAGACATGTCCTCAAGGGAAAATACAGACAGTCATCGCTTCTTTCAGCACTCAACGGCCCCAGTTATTGCAGAGCTCTCGTCATGAAACATCCTCAGGCTATGCTGAATACACGTACGTCCACATCCCAATCGTCATCGGCGACGACTCCGAGGATACGGTCCTTGAAGCTGCACCCTGAAGAAGAGGCTGACTTCGATGCACACTCGTCCAGCCGCCCCGATTCATTCTCGACCGACGCCAAACAACACGTCGTCGCGATCGAACGTGACTGACGAACGCGTTGTTTGGCCCGCGATCGTCCGCCTTGACTCTTATGTCAGCCGTGGTAGTTGGATTCCTATAAAACCCTTCCCCCGTCGCAAGTCAACCTCACCGCTCTCTCCTTCCTTCCACCACCTTCCCTCCTCTCGACTTCCTCCTCTAGGGCTCTCAGCTCAACGTCTATCACTTGCAGTCTACCTGTCTTGCCCTATGGCTCTCCAACCCTCGTCTTCGTCGTCATCGCCTTCCGCCCCGTGACCTGGCCTGCAATCCTCCAACATCTAACATCCAGCGGTAGCCTACCGTCTCTAGCCTACCATCCACTCCTCGAGTTCTCATGGCACTCACTGGTTGTTGAGAGCCCTCTATACCCTTCTACCTACAAGACCTCGGGCTATACTCGTACTCGATCGTCACAATGGGTTCCTTCTATCCGAACACCCCTCACACCGCACCTGTCGCTCCCTTCCGCCGAAAGCGTCGCACGCGAACGACAGCGATATTGATGTATTACGTCCGCCTCTACATGCAGCTGTTTGATCCTTCGGTGAGCAACCCAGTTCGTCTGCGATTCACGTTGGTGGCTGACAGTCTGCTAGGTGACATGTCTTGTGCTCTCGCTGGGCTGTCCCTCCCTCCACACGCTTCACATCTGGCGACTACGCGCGACCTTCACACTAGCCACCTTCGCTCGACTAGCCTCTTCAGCGACATCCTCTCTGGCTCTCTCCTTCGACGCGTCTAGAACGACCATCTCAACCTTCCGGAGGCTCGCCTCGTGCATTACATGTAGGATATAAGGCTGCGAAGAAAATGCAGAATTGGGGGCTGCGTTGATGGGGGTGATGAAAAGAATGTCGATGAACTTGTGGGGAACATATCTGAGGCTGCGAAGAAAATGCAGAATTGGGGGCTGCGTTGGCGGGGGTGATGAAAAGAATTAGCTTATTGATATTAAGTTCAAGTTATTTACTGGCGAAGGGTCGTTTCTGTCTGTGTTTCACCTGTGGCCATGGAATAATAGCCCTGTTGCCGACGGACTTATTAGATCTGTCGACGTTTGGTACTTATCTTGTTTTCGCACTTTCGACTTCTTCAATGAATTCGATGTCTTATTTGCTGCATAGGGAGCGAATAATATACCACTGTGTCGGTTGTACCTGAGTAGTTGCCTATTCAAGCCAACACCCGATCCGATCTGACGTGGATATCTAATCTCGAGTCAATTATTCGGTGGTGGGTGAAAGTTAGTAGTAGCAAGTTCTCACAGCGTCTTGTACCCGTACACACACCTACACCTCGCTCAAGATGGCAGCAAGAACAGCAACGCTAGAACGCAAGACGAACGAGACGAGCATCTCTGTCGCGATCAACCTGGACTGCCAACCCGGATCCGGGAACAAGCAGGAGATCAACATCTCCACCGGGATAGGGTTTCTCGACCACGTAGGGAATCCCATAATGAGTACCATAACAGCTAGCTAATCACGGCGGTTGTACTGTAGATGTACCATGCCCTCGCGAAGCACTCGGGGATGTCGCTCACTCTCAAAGCGGAAGGCGATCTGTGGATAGATGACCACCACACTGCAGATAAGTATAAGTCGTACCGCACTCTACAGTTCATTGCAGTGTACATAATATCTGAAGGTGTCCAACTAGACTTATCGAAATGTCTTCTATTCTACACAGGACAGCGCCATAGCCCTCGGGACAGCTTTCAAACAAGCACTGGGCGAAGTTCGCGGTATCCGTCGCTACGGCACCGGCTTCGCGCCCCTAGACGAAGTAAGTATGCTCACCACGATACCTTCCAGTGTTTACAATACTATCCTTTTCTAATTTTTTTTCGCCTTTCATCAGGCTCTTTCAAGAGCAGTGATAGACATCTGCTCACGCCCCTTCTGCGTCACCAACCTCGGCATCAAACGCGAAAAGATCGGGGACCTCTCGACGGAGATGTTCCCGCACATCTTCTACTCGTTCGCCATCGCGTCGGGCGTGACGCTGCATATCGACGTGCTACGCGGGGAGAACGACCATCACAGGTGAATTTTTCTTTGAGAGATAGTGTTTTTTTCGTCGTGGGGGTGTGGGAGGAGTAGGTGCTTACTGATTTTTTTTGGATAGAGCGGAGTCTGCTTTCAAAGCGTTGGCGTTGGCGATTCGGGAGGCTATCACTCGGACGGGTGGGGACGACGTCCCGAGCACCAAGGGAGTTTTGTAGGCTCAAGGTACACTACGTACTATATCACCCGCACCAAAACAAACAAAAATTACACATACATAGCTATGTTGATATGATATGATACAGTAGTGTGAGCGACCAGAGACAAAACGCAGAACCAACGAAAAGCGAGACGATCCAAATCAAAGTGCGGTGCTTCTAAACAAGTTCTATCTGGCACCTTCACACAGAGTATTGAGGAAGACGACAAGGTCGTCCTTGTGTATCTCAATGACGCTAGTGTCGAACGAGGCATGTCGGACCTGCGCGTTGCACTTCTCCTTTGCGTATAGGAAGGCCAGTCCGAAATCACTGTACAATGAATAGGAATCAGTTTAGCCTTCAAGTTGAGGGAAAACAGCCAAGGAAGATAAAATAACATAGAGCACGCACTTTTTCCTCACTTGCCCAAAATCAGTCGCCGCAGTGACACCCACAACCGTATACGCCCCCTTCCTCTCATCCAAACAACACACAATAAACGGCAAGCTCTTCCTCCTCCTCCCCCCTTCCCCTTCCCCTTGTGCAGGTATCTTGTCTCTCAACGCCTCGACAAGCCACAAAGCGAGCCGCGAGAGCACGGCAGGGTGCGCGAAGAGGGGGAGGTCGGGGCCTTGGGTGAGGATGACGACGCGGTGGCCGCGGAAGGATTTGATGTCCTGTTTGTCGATGATGGAGGTGCCGGTGCGGATGATGGCGCGGTGGAGGGCCATTGAGAGGGGGAGGGCTTTTTTGAGGAGGAATATGCTACATAAATTGAACAAAGGATGCGAAGGAGGGAGGGGGACGTTAGATAAGCAGAATTTCTTGAGACGCGGTTGGCTTACTCGTCTAAAGCGTCATACGCAGTCCAGAAATTCCTGACCCACCACTCCTCACTCTCGCTCTTCCCCTCCTCTCCCTCCTCCTCTCCATTTCCCTCCCTAGCCCTCTCCCTCTCCCTCTCCTTC
>JAXQGN010000514.1:0-20402 GCA_037039805.1 Irpex sp. M6601 | reverse complement strand
AGACGAACCCAGTGCTGGTCAGTCTCCACTTTCTTCTTACAAATGGATAGAATGGGTCACTTCCACAATCCTATAAAACATTGGACACATCCTGCAATGCTATATCCGCTTCATTCCCACGTTCTTCAATTCCTCCTGAGGCATATTCATGCATCTATCGACTGAAAACTCACGATCGCCCACTCAGGCCCGCGCTGAAGACCCGGGTGCCTCCCAACTTCCACACACCCCATCTACCGCAAATTTGGTGACAGCAAATGTCACGACAGGTACGTTACTGTCATTACGCATGGTACTCTGTCGTTTTCTCACGTCCATGTTCGAGTAGACGCAGCAGGAAAGCAGAGATCTACACCCAGTGGTGTGCAGCTAAGCCAGCTTTTCGCGATCTTGCTTTCCGCGATCTTGAAGCACAAAGCGCCTGATATCATCCAAGCACTGCTTCTGCCCGGAATGCTTTGCACGTTCTCCGAAACGTGGGTGGGTCTGATCAGGCGTGTCAGGCAGCTCAAGGAGTCCTTAGGTCAAACCGTCCCAATTGTTTCACGGTCCACACTAGTCGACCAAAACCTCACTGCTGCCCGATCCCTCAAAGAGATGCTCGCCGAGATACCCTCTCGATGTGACAGAGCGCGATACGCTGGCATAGGAACATTATGGTTAGTTACAGACGGTTATGCGTCGTTGTACGGTGAAATGATGTCTTTCGCTTATGCTTCACTATAGTGGAGCCATGGTCGTCTTCACGCTGGTCCTGCAAGTGGTCGTCCGGCTACTCATGGTCTACATCGTCATCGTATGTCTAGCCACGATCTATATCCTCAGTATCGTCGAGGACCTGGCTCAATCTCTGCTTCACTCCGGTTTTCCGGTGAGTCCCTTCAACGACCCACCGGCATGTATTCTTATTCATGCTGACCATGCCTGTTTTGACTACCGTTAGTACGCCTGGTCGGACGATGACGACGAGCTGGTGGCCAATGTCCTGGCCCTTCCTAAGCCATTCCCTATGCTGTACGTGCTCTTCGCTCTCGTTTCATGGAAAAGGAACATTGCTCAGCGTTGACTACTAGATGCACTATTGTGGCGGGTATCTCTGCCATTATCGCTATGATGTCTGGTGTCAGTTACTCCCCTGAAGAGATCTTCTGCCTTCTTCGAGGGGACCTATCTCAGACACAACAAAGTGACCAGTCGACCACTTCATCCGAGCCGCCTCCGCCTTGGGTGTATGGAGTCATTACGTGCATGGTCGTTGCGGAGATTTGTCAGTGTGCACTCGTCCGGAGCAGGCTCCGGAAACTCCTTCGTGGCATGTACGACAGCGATCGCGAACATTGCCCTCAGTCTGCCTTACTTCAGACGACCGGTCTTGTCCTTGCTCGCAGCTCACCGAGCGAGACACCCTACGCAGCATCGTGACACCAGGAACGGAAATGCCTGGACACATCTCCTGGCACGATAAAAATTGTATCTCCGCACATCGGTTTCTCGTGCGGCGGACAACATCCAAGAATGTTCGTCGAACATTGTGGCTAACCAACAGCTACTGTGAATTATGACCGCTAATAGTCTGCTATCTATCTCACAGACTGGAACACAGTCGCTAGTACGCTTTCCGATAGTCCCGCATCATCTTCCCTGCCGTATCTCCGACTCAACCGCTTTCCCCGCTGCACATCATCTTCTCGTGTTATCCCTCCAACCTAGTTGCGTTCCATCCTCTACATCAGCTGTCATGTTATCTGAGTTGCTCCCCGATTGCTTTCTACACGTACAATATGATCTACTTACCACCTCTTGTATCACTGGCTCTACATATATATACACATAATCTACAAGGAATATTTTGTCCAAACTTACGAGAATTTTATAGGACAGCCAACACGTAGCGGCCTGCGTACAAAGCTCAATATAGTGGCCTAAAAATTGTGGGGCGTTTAGTACCAGGACCCCAGACCACTCCCGCGCGCTTAACCAGTTCCTAGAGCTCGAGTCCGATGCATGTTCGATGTTCGATGTTCGATGTTCGATGTTACAGCAACAGAAGACAAACATGCCTCAGCTTCAAAGGAGATTAAAGGATAAAGTTCTCAAGAGGCTGTACATGTGTGATCACACGATCTCGTATTGTAACAGACATCGAGAGGTGGGATACCTCTGCATTGCTGGCCATGAGCGTCATATCATACTACCGTAAGCGCGCGCATCTACTTATGCGATATGTCTGTAGCTACTCTGAAGATCGATGTCAAAGTATGTCTAGTCTGAAAGTGCTATGCGAAGAGAGGATTATGCAGTAACTACGAACGAAAGGAGAATTACGAGTGATTATAAGGCAGCACAGGTTATGGATGAACAAGATGCGATACGCTACAACGTTAACACAACGATCAAGGGAATATAAAGTACGATTAAACATCTCAAAGGTAATCATTAATCATTAATCGAGTACCCATGCAGCAGCACGTCGAATCGAAATATCGTGAAGGAATCCTAACCATCAAACTCACCACCCCGAAGAACAAGCCCAAGCTCGCTATACACCCCGCTCCTAATCTTCTCAAAGAACACCTCGCTCATTCTCAAACTCTCACTGAACTCCTCCATCACGGACACCCGAGGCTTTCCGAGGGCTCCACAGTCACCGTCATTGTGAGAGTGAGAACAAGAAAGCCGCTCATCGACGAACACAGCGAGCTCCGCGAGTCTGTTCCGGGCCTGTGTACAGCTGGGCTCATGATCGTGGGGGTAGTGTAGTTCAGACGTGGGCGTTGAGGGCGAAGGAGAGGGAGAGGAGAGGTCCATGTCTTCTGAGGAGGAGGGTGATGCGGATAGCGTCGGTCCAGATTCGGATTCGGGTTGCGCGTGGTCAGAGGGAGCTCCAAGATCCATAGGTACGTCGGGCGCAGATGCGTCGGGATTTACTGAGAGAGTCGGGTTTACTATAGAGGTCGTCGTCTCAGAGTGGGGCGCGTTCGCGTCCGTCATTGAAGGAGAGGAGGGATTTGGAGGTGGAGGTGAAGGTAAAGGGTGAGGACATGTTGGGTGTGCGAGTGTGGGAGAGGGAGGAGGAGAGGGATGAATGGCGATGGTTGCGTCCGCGGGCGGTTGTATAGGTACGTCGGGTAGCTGTGGCTCTAAACCTAGAGCAATCGAGTCCACACCATTCATCTTTGTCTCGGCGGACGTTTTCTTTATCTCGGATGAGGCCATGGTCGGCACGTCCACAGACATCCCTAAGCCCAGCGGAGAAGTAGCAGAGGTACCGGAAGCCTCTGCCTCTTCTACTTCCATCGCCCGATGCGAGTCCTCGTCCTCCTCCGAGTTGTGAGGGATAGTACCAGCGGCAGGGAACTGAAGATGAGATGGTGATGGAACTTCAGGCAGAGACGGAGACGGAGGTTCGGGCGATTTCTGCAACGACGCGGGAGAGTCGACCGAGGCAGAACGGTCGGGCGAGTCAGAGGTTTTTGCGTCCACATCCATATCATGCTCAGACTTCGAAACCGCACCCATACTTGTAGTAGACCCAGCCTGAGGAGTCTGAGGGGTCTGAAAGCCTTGAAAAGTCTGAACAATCACCGGGGACGCCGTAGCAGGCCTCGGAAGCGGGATCAATCCTTCCACTTCCACGTCACAATCAGACCGAGGACTCGCGACCGTAGGTGGTGTAGGATGTTGAGCGATCACGGGAGACCTCGTAGCAGGCCTCGGAAGGGGGATTAATCCCTCCTGGGAATGGGAGGTCTGCGTGGTCGTATTTGTCAAAGGCGGGGTTGGTGACGATCTCACGGGAGTCGTGATCGCGAGAGGCGCAGGTTCCACAGGGCTCGTAATCGCAACAGGAGGATGGGGAACAGATTCCACAGGCGTAGGCAACTGCACCAACTGCGCCAAATCACGCACACGCATCGGCGAAAGCTGCGAAGGAGGAAGAAGCATCGGAGGACCAGAACCGGGTATGGGGAGCGAGAGAGGAGGGAGCATGGATACTTTGAATCGGTTTGTTTCGTATGGGTTTGGGTGCCGGATGCGGGGCTGTTTCGTGTTGGTGTCCGGCTCTGTTGGTTTCGTCGTCGTGGTCTCCATGGCCCTCCTTTCTGCTACGGGAGTAACGTCCACTGAGGTTGGCGACGTAGATGTAAGTGCAGAATTAGGGTTTGTCGCGGCCATAGGCAGCATGGGTTTCTGTTCGACGGGCGAACCCAGAAGAAGCGGGGCGTGACTCTCCGTGGGCGAATACATCGACAGTTTGGACGTGGGTTCTTGTTTGACTGTGACTGTGGCTGACGTGGGCGAGGGGAAGGAAGAAGAGGGAGAGGTGGAGGTGGAGGTGGGGGAGGGGAGGGATTTTATTGCCTACAATCCATCCAATTTCATCGTCAGCACCGATTTTCCACTTAAACATCAACCCGCGAAACAGAGCTCACCACCGCACTCGAACTTATCGAACTTGAACCCGACCCCAAACTATTCATCTGCACCCAATTCCACACATCATCCTTCTCCGCCCTCAACGCGCGCGCCCACACCTCCAGCACGCCCTCGTTCGGGGGGTGAGGTGAGTGCGAGTTTGAGGTTGAGTTTGAGTGTTCGCGGAGGAGGACGGTGAGTTTGGTGATCTTTTCGGGGGTTAGGGTTGGCCATACTGGTGGTTAGCGAGACGTAAGTAGGTGAGTGGGTAAGTGAGTAAGATGGTGGATGGTACGTACAGATATTAGCACTCGTCATAACACCCCCTCCCCCACCCCCACCTCCCTCCCGCCTCTTCCTCCTCCTTTTCCGCACCCCCGAGCTACCCACCAACCCACCATCATCATCATCTCCCTCCCGTTTCTTCAGATTACTTTGATTCTGATTCTTAGCGGCCTGGCGCCGCGAGAGGAACCACCTGGATATATGCTCTGTCGAGTACCACTCTGCGCCGGGGATGGTTTGGATGAGCTTTAGGAGCTCGCGGCGTTGGGCGGGGGTTGGGGTTATTGTTATGTTTGTGCAGTAGTCTATGTGGTAGTTGGAGTGAAGGAATGTGAATTGGGATCAGTTTTTGAGCAGGTGGGATAGATGGAGTACGCACCTTTGAGGACATTGCTCGCCTGCTCAGGTAACTTCCTCCTCTCCTTCTTTTTCTCTTCCTCCTTCTCCTTCCCTGCCACACCCACACTCGCCGACGCACTCTCAGATGCAGATACTACCGTAGACGTGCTAGCTACGGGAGTGGACGTGCTAGCCATAGAAGTAGAAGTACTAGCTATGGAAGTAGACGTGCTAGCCATAGAAACAGAAGTGCTGAGGCTGGTGCTTGGGTTCAAGGCCTCCAGATGGGGGAAGAAGCTGGCGGGGGCCTGCCAGGGATACATGGCCGTGGACTATATACCGGGAAGTTGTGAGTCGCGAGTTAGCTCCCCTTGAAGCTTTTGTACAGAGATCTAGAATGAGCTCGAGTTGAGGTGAGATCAACAACAAAAAGGCGGGTCCTTGAGTAAGAGACTCTAAGCCAGACCAATATGATAGAAGAGACACGAGAAGCGCAAGGGTCCAAGGAGAGGGCGGGCGGGTCGACCTTTGCCCAGATGCCAACCGTGGCGCAAATATATAGTGCGACTCCCGACTTCGAATTCCCATTTTGACTTTTACATTGATTTTCGCGGGAGAATTTTCCACGTGTTTCGAAGCACGTGTCGGCCGATCGCTGGTTTCTCTTTCACTCGAAGAGGTTTAGGTTTAGGACGATTGAGATAGTGGAAGATGGGTGGTGTACGATTGTATGATAAGATCTAGAAGAGGTACACGAGCTGTCATGATGATCGTGAAAGAGTCCGAGAATACAAGCAGGCGGAAAACGCGTGGTGTCACGGCTGTCACGTCGCGTTTGTCACGATCCATGTCGGTACGCGTGTCCAGGACGCGCCCCTGGGATATTGGCACAATATTAAGATTAAGTATATTCAAAATTAAAAGGACAGTTTTGTCCGAGTTTTGTCTATGAATATAGCGAAAATTACACTAGTACAAATCAACCTCACGAAGTACAAGCCCCCTTCCGATACCCGCATACACACCACTCCTGATCCTCTCGTAGAAAGCTTCACAAACACCCAACGCCGCATCAAAGTCGAACCGCTCCGCCTTCGCCAGACCTACATCCTCTTTGGAGTGCGAAAGACTTTGGTTTACGAACGTAGCAATCTCTGAGAGGAGGTTCCGTCTCACTTTTGGCTCCTTCGCGAGATGATGTCGTAGCTCAAAGATGGAGGGCGCGTCATCGTCGTCGGACTCGAGGTCCATCGGTTCGCCGTCGTCGTCCTCTTCGTCAGAATATGTAGAAGAAGGCTCGGCGAACACAGGGTGTGTAGGTGCAGGAGGTAGAAAACTCTCGGCGTCTCTAGTCGTAGACACCGTCGCTGACTCTTCGGATTCGGAGTCTATCGGTACACCCATATCGCCATCGACATCATCGTCGTCGATCTCCGTAAGATCAATCACCGGCATAGAATGCACGAGTAGAGAAGACGGAGAAAACACAGAAGGCCCGAGGTCGAAGGAAGGCGGCACCACCGCAGACAACGATGATCTCGTCTCCGAAGCGTATACATACTCCTGTTCAACTACAGGTCTGGGAGACTCGCTTGTTCGTCTCGGAGTATCGCGATCTGCGTCCAGGTCCTTATGAGGAGTGTGAGACTGGGTGTGAGCGAGAATATGGCGCAGAAGATGGGGATAGGGATGGGGATAGGGATGGGGATAGGGATGGTTCTGAGGCTGAGGAGTACGAGCAACGGTAAAACGAGAATGAGAATCCTCGCGTTGTCGATGACGGTGCTGTGAAGGAACCGAAATGAGAGGTAAAAGCGTCGCGGGGTCAAACAGCTCTTCCCCATCGTCACAGTTTGAGTTTGGCATAGTAGCGGTAGCGGACTTGGACGAGGACAAAGAAGGAGACTTGAACGGTATTAAGCCAGTTGAAGGTGAAGAGCTTGGGCGCGGGCGGATCGCACGAAGCTGTCCCCCTCTTCTCGTACGTGCCTCTAAAGTGGGATGATGCGAAGGAGAAGGTCGTACACTTGAATGTGAGAACGGTGGTGGGCGGCGCGCTCGACCACTCGTACTCGCAGTGGTAGTAGTAGGAGACACCTCAACCGGCGGACGATACACCCGTGCCAGTGAGTACGGAGTACCGATCGCCCGTTGTCGTTGTTGAGCACTCGCACCTCTATATCGAGTACGAGAATCGTGATGCGGTACGGCGGGATGGCGTCTATAGGGGATATGTGAGGTTTCGGCTTCGTGGACGTATTGAGATTGGGATTGAGTACCTGGAGATCTTGGTGGTGAGGTATGTGTAGGTGGAGGCGGGGGTGGAGGGGGAGGAGAGGGTGGGGGAGGTGAAGGGGCAGAGGAAGAAGGTAGAGAGGAAGGAGGTAGAGAGGAAGGAGGTAGAGAGGAAGGAGTAGTCGAGGGCCACCATGGTATAGGGTTGCGTTGTTGTACAACTCTCGCTGGCAAATTCGTCGTCATCGGGATGTTATGAGGATGAGAGTTGGCGACAGAGGGAGGAGTGCTATTACTAATACCACCACCACCATGAATCTGCACCCAGTTCACCACATCCTCCACATCCGCCTTCAAAGCGCGAGCCCAGACTTCAATGGCATTTTTGTTAGGAGTGGGGTTGTTCCGGTGGAGGATTGCTAGTTTTGAGATTTCTGGTGGGGATAGGGTTGGGTATACTATGCAGTGTAAGACAGGATGTGTCAGCTGTTAAGCCCATATATCAGTGAGAGAAGGGACACACGTATACTCTCGCAAGTTTCATCGATACGCTCCTGCACTTCCCGTGTCCCCTGAGCTCGTACCTGCGCCTGCTCCTCACTCCTCCTCAGACTCTGCCCCGCCACAACCTCATCCAACAACCGCCTAGCAGTACCCTCACTCCTCCGCGCGATAAACCAAGCCCTCAAATTGTTAGGCCCAAACCACTCCGCGCCGGGTATGGTGGTGTGGATGTAGGTGAGGAGGTCGGTTTGTTGGGCGGGGGAGGGGGAGGGGGATATGTTTTGGAAGAATACTGTATGTTGTTTGTAGGGCGTACAGGTGAGTATAGAGGATGTGGTTTGAGATAGAAGGAGTAGGGTACGTACGATGGAGGATTTTGAGAGCTCGTTCAGGTAGCTTACGCCTTGTCTCCTTCGTCTTGCCTGTCTCTTTCTCCCTCTCGGTCTCCTGTTCTTGTTCTTTCTCGTGCTCGTGCGCCTCCCATCCTTCTACGACTCGCCGTCCCTCCCTCGCTCTATACGCAACTGCAATCTCAGATAAGTTACCACCCTTCGCCATGTCCGTAGATTTACCCCTGTAGATGGACTCTAGAAGGTTGGTGTACGGCCAAGCGTCCGAGTCGGGGAGGAACATTTTGGGGTTCCCTCTTGTCTGCGGTCAGGCCCTGGTACCTAGCTATGAGAGGAGAGAGGGTCAAGGTACACCAAGGTTGCAAGGAAGATGCATTCTAGAGGTCTTGTAGAGGAGAGCGGATAAAAGCCTCCAAGATCATGTCGGCTCTTTCGATTATAGACAACGGCGGGACGGCGGAACCTGTTGAGGGCGCACGTGGTGCCGAGAATCGTCTATAGCTTTAGGCGGGGCAAGTGAGCTGGATTTAAAAGTAAAGTGTTGTCATTCATTGTCTTCGGTGTCGATTACGATCATGAGGGGAAGAAGTGAGGAAGATGCAAGTGCGATCAAATGTGTAGAGGGGTTAGCGCTTAGCGCTGACTATGACGACACACAGTCACGCACACGAGATGTCACACCGTCACAGCACGCGACGCGACGCGTTAACATCAATTTTGAACGTACGCAGCAAGAAGTGTCAAGAGATGATTAGAATTGTGCGTAGAGTCAGAAGTAAGCTGGGAAATTGACCAAGAAAATACGCAGCGATAGACAAGATACAGATAAAACAACACTAGGATTGAGAGCGTGGTATAACGATTACTGACCAAGAAAACATCAAAGCAAAGCGGATTAATCAAAACATAGGTGGCGTTAGTGTAAAGCACGACAAAAGAAGAAACATAGATGACGTTTGTGGACAGCACAGCAAGCAAGACAGGTTCAAACTACTCAGTACGATCAGCCATATCCAGAGCACAAACATGAAAAACACTCACCATCGACAACCATCGCCTCCTCCACCTCCCCTTCCTCCTCTGCTATCTCTCCCTCCTCGATCTCTTTCTCTTCCCTCTCTTCCCCCTCTTCCCTTCCACTTTCCAGCTTATGTTCACCCTCAAACTCACTCCTCACCCTCTTCGAAGGCACCAACCCAAAACTCTGATACGCCCCACCCTCGATCGCCTCATAAAACCTCACACAGTCCTCCATGCACTGGCCTAGCTCTTCCCACGATGTCGAAGGTGGCGTTGGCGTTGAAGGTGTGTTGGAGAGGACGATGGTGCATAGGTCGTGGAATAATGAGCGAGGTGGCTGAGGAGGTGGGTGGGATGCAAGAGTGGCCGGGATAGTAGAGGGAGGTGGCGGGTCAACTTTGATCGCTTTTTTCTGAGATGAGTGGGCTGGAGGCGGTGATGATGGAAGGGTTATAGCAGAGGGCAGCAGTGAAGGGATGTCGCACTCCATCGGAGACTCGTCAACTGTCATCTCGGAGGTCAACAGCCTCTCAAGCGCTTCGTCTTCCTGCATGAGTAGATTGGACGGAGATTCACGCGAACGACTTGAACTCAAAGCAAGAAGACTCGGAGTCGTCATGTCGCAAGAGTCGCAGTGTCGATCCGAAAATCCATCTGCTGCTTCGGAGGACGGTTCGACGACCATCGTACCATTGGCAACGCCGGAGCCTTCGGACAAAGAGTTCGTCCTCTGCCTTTTACTTGAACGACGACCATCCATATCATCGTCATCGTCTTTGAGTAAGTCGTTGGGTACGAAGGGCGATGAGAACCTCGATGACCCTGTCGGCTGTAGCCTGTACGGTATTGGTCCTTGTTCCTGTTCGTCGATTGGATCTGAAGAAATTGAAGCTGAAGATGATCTTGGTGGACTCGGAACCTCTTCATGTGGACGATGAGGAGACGTCGCGGGTGGGCCGACGGAAATGTCTTCTGGCTTCGGTGTCGAAGGCTCCGCACGAGACACCTCAGGCTCTTCGGTCTCCTTACGCAAAACCGTGCCATCATCAGGTGCGTCCGTACCGATAGCCTCAAGTTCAGATCCACGTTCACGCCCAAGTTGAGAACTCGCATCCGGAATGTCACGTTGAGGCGACAGAGCGATACTCCTCAAAAACCTCAACTTCTGGCGAGCTTTCCGCTTCTCCTTCTCTTTCTGGCTGAGCCTCTGGATCCCTGCAAGCGAAGACCGTTTGGGAATGGGTGTAGAAATGGGAGCGTGTCTGCTAGTGGAGGGTAGGTCGGTTAGAAGAATGGGAGATGAGGAGCGGAGGTGTAGTCTCTGCTCGAATGAAGAGGCAGAGGCGGCGGTGGACGTTGATGGTGAATGTGCCTGGGTGGTGTTACCAGAACTTGAACCAGCGACATCTCCTGCTTCGGGCTCCTGTGGTGCGGATTGCGAGCATGAGGGCCCTGCACCAGATACCTCAGGCTCTTCGGTGCTAGTTTCCTCACACAAAGTCGTACTGAGCGACGGATGGGTGTCTTCAGGTGCGTCTGTAACGATGGCCTCAGCTCCCTCCGTAACGATTGCCTCAGCTCCCTCCGTAGCGAGTAACTCAGCTCCGTCTCTAACGAGAGCCTCAGTTCCGTCCGTACCGATAGCAACTTCAGATCCAGATCCAGGTTCAAATCCAGGTTCATAACCAGCATTCGGAAGCTCAGGCTGAGTGCTCCTCAGGAACCTCAGCTTCTCGCGTTCCTTCTGTTTTTGAGTCTGCTTCTGACGTCGTTTGCCTGTTAGCGGAGACTGGTGATGTTTAGGTGTGGGTTTGCTAATGGGTATGGGAGTGAGAGTGGGCAGGTCGATTGGGAGGATGGGAGATGAGAAGCGGAGGTGTACTCTTGGTGGGGTGGACGCCGATGGTGAGTAGGCGGTGATATGTGTAGTCGGCGCGATGAATTGGGATTGTACCTCACTGGGAGACGACATGCGAGGTGAATGTAAATCACCATGATCTCTCGGAGGTTCGTGCACAAGTGACTCTCTGCTAACTTGGTCGGGAGTAGCGGACGTCGACTCTGGAGTATGCTCTACCACAATGACCTTCTCATCGTCGGCAGCCTGTGGAGAAGATGGGGAGTGAGAGTGTGGACGAGAATTCAGTGTGTGTTCGTCGACATCAACATCCATGGGATCAGGAGCGTCATCTGGAGGCAGAGGATGCAGCTCGGCGTATGGTGCTGGCTCTTCGACGACAATGGCTTCGGGCTCTGCAATATCTTGCTCGTAAGAAGGCTCCTGTACACCCTTGGCCTCGGTCTCAAGACTCTCGACAGCGGGAGGTGGGATGGGGGTTGTCGCGATAGGTAGCTCGTGGGACACCTCGGGCGAGTCAACAGTAATGTGTTCCGAGGCGTGTACTGGGGAAGTATTCCCTTTGACAGCGATATCCAGTTGTCCGGAAACAGGATCTGTCACTTCCATCGCGACGACCTCAGGCACCCCGGTTGGTTCACGAGATTCTTGTAAGCCCTCAGTTTCTGCAAGTTCATCGACCTCTTCCTCGTCCTCATCAGCTTGAGAAGGCGTATCTGGAGGGAGAAGAGGTTCCATGAACGGAGGCTCCTCAGCAGCGACGGGAGTCACAGCGCGCGATTCCTCTCCATCATTCTCCCCGCCCGACTCAGGAGACTCAGCTCGCGTCGCGGGAGACTGAGGAGTTGCATGTAATGCAGAAGACGGCGCCCCAATCGGACTCGTCGGAGTATACGGAGCAAGATACGCAGAACTCGAAGAAGACGGCTGAACAGCCATGAACGATGTCGACGACGCGAGCACAGTATATGGTAGAGGGCCGCTAGAGCCTACGCCTACGTGCGCGGGAACTCCGTACCCGATGTATGTTTGCTGGAATATCGGGCTCGAGATGGGCGACGCCAGTGTGTTGATCCTGGGGCTGTTAAGCTCTGGTGAGGCGGTTCCTTCGGGTGTCGGGAGGGCACTTGGGTCGTGTTGTTGAGTGATGGTGGGGTCTTGTAGATGTAGGATGGGTTGACTCGGAGGAGGCTGAGGCTGAGCATCGTTAGTCGATACCGTGTATCGAGGGAGGTGTTACGATACTTGAGCTGACTTACCTGCTGAGCCTGAGCTCGATGCAACTGCACCCAGCTCTCGACGTGCAGCTGCTCCGCTCCCAACGAACGGCTCCATATCTGTAGATGAATAGCACTCGGGTTCGGTGTCTCTCTCAGCAGCTTTTCGAGGTTCCTAATCTTGGCAGCACTGAGCGAAGGCCATACTGTCCACAAACACGGCGGGTTTCAGAAGCTGCGCTCAAGAAACGGCACACGACTCACGAATCTTGTCCGTCTCGCGCAGAGCCTCATCATCGCTGTCATCTTTCTTACGCTTAAAACGAGTGTTGAGCCACTGGTTGATGTCGGACAACTTGTACCACTCCGCACCAGGCACCTTATGCACCTCGGCGAGCAACGCTTTCCGCTTAGCGAGAGATGGATATACCGGCTCGTTCTTGAAGTGATCTGCGTACAGTATTCATAGTTAGCACTAACATCTGTGGAGAGGACCTGTGCGAGCTTACTTTGCAATATTGAAACAGCCGCCTCTGGTAGCCTGTTCTTTATGGCTCGGGTCTTGGCAGCACTGGGAGATGGCTGTACTGTCGGAAGTCCGAAGACATATCAGTTGTTATGGTTCATAGAAAACAAGTAAATACCTTCAATTTGACTCACGAATCTTGCCCGTCTCACTCACAGCCTGAGGGTCCTCCTCGTCACTAGACTCTTCCTCTTTCTCTTCGTAACCTGTGGGTGGTCGACGATGCCTGAACCAATCCCTGACACTGTGCATAGTGTACCATTCCGCCCCAGGGATTCCCTTTATCTGGGCGAGCAGCTCTCTCCGCTTTTCGAGAGATGGATAGGTTGGATGGTTCTTGTTGTGATCTACGTGCTTTATTAATTAGCATCCGCCCACCACAGCAGGCGTCCATAGTACTACTACTCAGGCTTCCGGTTTACAAACTCAATACAACTAGACCCTGTACGAACACTTACTCTTCAGTATCAAGCCCGCTGCTTCCGGCAGCTTGTTCTTCTGCTTCTGCTCCGGACTTAGCAGCTCCTTCCACCGTGGTGGTCCAGCGGCTGAAGCCCTACGAGGACGACTTGACGCTGCGGCGGACATCATGACCAACTTGAAAAACAAACGACTTTCCGTACACCACTAGCACAGAGGGCACAAGAGTAAGAGCACGAGAGGGTTCCAATGATGCACTGCTGATTAGGACTGTGAGTACAAGACTATATGATCTTCTTCGTGCGACTGCACATGTCATATGGAACCCCGGGTCGTCCACGTTCCCTGAGAACCCTAGACAAACGAGGACAAAGAGTATTGAGTGGCAGTGGCGGATACGAGCAGAGAGAGGAAAGTACGATGCCATGGCTGCGACGGTTTTCTTTGCTTTGTCGAGTTCGCCGTGGCCGAGTTGAGTTGAGTGGCATGTCAACATGATACGCTCGACGCTCATTTAGTTCGATCACTTACTGCATCTACCCCACCGCGTATCACTCTCACGTACATATACGACCCTGATCACGCAGAAAAGGCTCAGAAGACTCACATTCTCAATTGAACTTCACACGGATTGCGATATGTATCACACCAACAATGTTGAGCATAATGTGTCTGGCCAGCCCGCGAAAGCAGCAAGTGCCACACGAGCTAGCGAGACAAATACAGAGTGTAACATAAAAAGCTACCTATAGGGTACAAAGCGGTGGCAAAGGGTAACACGGTATATAGGGTGCGCTTCGACCGAGGGATAGGTGGGATGGGGTGGGGGCGGAGGGCGGGTGGTAAAGGAAGATGATGACAGGTATACGGACTAGGGTGTGAAGAGGGCGGAATATATGGAAGGATTGAGGTCTGCGGGTACTTGTGAAGTCAAGGGGTACGGAAGAGTGATGTAAGGGAGGAGGTGGGTGTGTGGGAGGACGGTAGCAGGCAACCCAAAACGTTCGAGCGAACTGTAAGCGAAACAGAATCAGGAGCAATAGGGTGGTACTGTATGTACGCAGAAGCGAAGAAACCGAGTAAGAATAAACCGAAAAATATATCATGTGGGTTTGCGTCGTAACAATTTTCCGTTGTTTTTGTGGGTTTTGTCGGGTGTGCGGCAAAAGACAACTGATGAAAAACACAAAATAGAACGGGAAACGTGGAGAGCGGAAAACATGAGCGGAAACAGAAACGGTCCCTTGGGATCCCCACGAAGGTGCTGATAATCGATGGTGGTGGGGGACGACGAACGCTGGAGAGACGATGGATGGATGGGACAACATTAGTGAGATGAGAGGTCTCGAATAATGGGAAGGATAGGGAAGTAAACACGAGGTTCACCTCCAGCGTACGTGGGAAGTGGGAGATATCGAGGGCCAAGGGAATTGTCCGAGAATGGAGTGGGGAATATGCGTGTAATAAAACCGCAACAGCGACGCATTATCAGCGCGCGACGTACAGAACCTTGAGCGAGAAGGACACCTCCATGTGTGTATGAGATGTTCGAGAGTCGTGTACGAGTCTTGATGGAAAGATAAGTTCCCCGAGCAATCAAAAATTGCGAGAGAGCCAGACGAAACGGCCATGGGAATAAAAGCAAAATAGATACGATGCGATGTTTCGTTCGATCGATGGGATGTGTATGATTATGGTGTTGGTGGCGGTGATGGTGTGGATTCCCGTTGATGAGGCGATCCCTTCGACAGGATGGATATGTCGGAATAGCCCAGGAAGAGATAGAGAGAAAACTTGAGAGGCCATGGAGATGGAATCAATCAACAAGGAAGACTGCAGAAGAACCCGGGAAATCGATGGCGCCGAGAACGAGAATATAGGACTTGCTGCGCGAATAAGAGAGTGAAGGCGGTTGCGCCTCACGCTAGCGGGAGGGACGACCATGTCGGGGTGTGGTATGAGTACAAGGGGCAGCAGTCCGGGTGGGGAGTACGATAACGGAAGACGAGACTGAGAAAATCGGAAGGCGACAGCCACCTTCGATTGGAGCGACGAGGGCTCTCTATGCTTGTGATGCGTTCTAGTGCATGGTTCTTCCCTACACCTTCAGCATCGGCCTCTGGTAGTCGTAAGGATCATAGACAGACGGATAAACCACACGATTCGGATATGCAGTCCATTGAGGAGGGGCAACAGCATGCACGTACGTTCCCGACGGATATCCCAGCTCACCATTCCCTTGGTCGTACTGAACCTGAGAATACGAGCGGTAATGACCAGGCGCGGCGGGATGACCGTACGACAAAGACTGTGAGCGAGAGTGCATGTGAGGCGCAGGCGGCGGAGGGTATGTGTAGTCGTAACCAGTATAAACAGGCTGCGCGGGGAACACCGGCGCGTGCACCGGGACGTAGGGGTGCCTGGCAATCTGCTCACCCACGGGCCAGATACGACGACTCATGTCGAGAGCCTGGTGGAACGGTGCCGGCGGGGGAGCCACAGTGGCGGCAGCATGCCCGTGAGAGATGGGCTGCGGCGCAAGGTACTGTGCCTGAGCCCTCATGTTACCACGCACAATAGGCTCGTCCGCTGCGGGGCTCCACTTCGCGGGTGGAGGCAGAGCCCTGCTGGTATCGCTCCGAGCACGAGAGTTGCTGGCGCTACTGATACGCCTCTTCGGCAGGTATTCCTCGCGAAGCGGGCCATCCTCGTCAAGGTCAAAGGCCAAGACATCGACATCTTGCATTTGCTCTACCTCATGTCCCTTGTTCTCCGCGATGTCGTAGAAGACAGGCGCTGCGATACCCTCGACTTCATGAGTCTCTGCACGTTGAGAAACCTCGAGCAAGTCCTCAATGGCCTTGCGCACGATATTGTGCGGGCTGGAAGAAGGGCGCGAGATCGGCTGAGGGAACTCCGGGGAGGACAAAGACGAGTGGTAGACATTGAGCTGCGTCAACCAGCGGCACCATTCGTCCGTCGGGATAGAGAGATCGTGCGAGAAGAGCTCAAGCGCCAACGATTCCAACTTATTGAGGGAACGAATCGGGACGTTGGAGATGGTGTGCCTGTTTCGGAGAGTTAAGGATCGAAACGTTGACTGCGCAGAACATGTAATGACATACCATGTCTTGTTGGAGAACGTGTGGTCATCGAGCCACTTGTTCGCCAGCATACATCCAAGGAGGACGAGCCGGAATGGCGCGAACGACTCGACGGCATCGCGATCGAGAGGGAGATGAGCCTCGCCGAAGAGCTCAGCGCGGAACATCTTCTCGCGAACATGCTCGCTCCCCAGGCCCACCGGACCGAAAAACACGGGGAGGCGCACGATGTACCACAAGGCGAGGAAGACTGCAGACGGCTGCAAGAGCGTCGATAGAAGCATGGAATGCACTGAATGAGCGAGGTGACTAGGAGGCTGAGTAGAATACTGCTTGTAGAAAGCCCTGAACAGATTAGTCAGCACAGAAGGTACATCAGGAAACATAAAACAAAAGACTTACATTGGCTGCGCGTACTGAGGTGGAAGACTCATGCCCGTGGTGCACACCTTCCAGACGAAGGACACCATCCACTCGGAGAGTGGCTCGGCAAGCTTCCGATACGCAGCAGAAGCCGTAGGAGCAACAACGGGCTCAGGCGCAGGAGCGGGCTGGTGGGCGACCTGCTCAGCGGGGTATTGCTGACATTGGTAGCACTGATTGCCGCAGTAGCCTTCACCGTAGCAGTATTGCGCAGGCTGCGCCATAGCGACGACGCCGCGGGCATCAACGAAGGCTTGCGGGCCACCGACGACACGATCGACGAAGTCTGCGAACGGCGTGGTAGGCCCGACAGGGCTGGAGTTGGGCTCGTTGTCGGAAGTGTCCTCAAACACAGGGCTGAATGCGCCTCGTTCATAGGAGCGCGGGAAGGTCTGCCGAGTAGTTGTGTTGGCTTCTACCGGGGCGGCCTGATAGTCGGAGGCATAATCCATAGAGCCTGAGTCAGAGTCTTGCTCGGCGCCCATATCGTCATCTTCGTCTGTGAAGCGGAACATGTCCTCTGCCTGCCACCCCGCCCCATCCATCGGGCTCATCTCATCATCGGCATCCTCCTCCATAGAGTAGGGTGTGCCATGGGTGCGTGCGAAGGCCATGTTGGCCGAATGAGAGGGCGGAATGCTCGCTTGCGCGTGCGTTCCTTTAATGACCGATGCGTCGCCCGCAACGGCCAACCCTGCCTCAAAACCCTGCAGGTTGGACCCGGTCGACGAATGAGATTCTTCTTCCCAGATGCGACGAGGCTTGTTCCTCCGCCAGGAAGGAAGCGAGTTGATCCACTCTTGCCTGGTGGCGAAGGCGGGTGGGGGCCCCTGCGGGGGCAGTGGCAAAGAGTTAGTCAAGTGCTGGAACACAGAGTGACGAGGGTAGAGTGTATCAGCTGCTTGAGCGCGGGCTTTCTTGATCACGCGGTGCGCGGGTTGCTTGCTGTGGACGGGGACGGGAACTGGCATCTGCGAATTAGAGCGGGTGGTAGACCCTGCCGCGAGCTGGCACAGATCTGGTTCAGAGGAGGGATGGCCTGCCGCTGAAACGATGACTGGGCTTGCTTGCGACGCTCGAGACTTGTCGAGAGAGCGAGAGAGGGTGGGGATAGAACAGTCGGTCGTAAAGTAAGTCGTGAAAGAAGCTGAAAGGGCAGAACTGCGGGTCGGGGTCGACGAGAGTTGCGGTGGGATAGACGGAGTCCTGTGGCAGACGCACAACGAAGGCGTGCCTTTTTGTATCGAGGAAACGATTGCTGACGGTGAGAGCGGCGTCGGGCAGCCCTTGTTGCTGTCGCTTATGCGGTTGGGGCGTGGATGCGCGGTGCTCGTCTCCGACCTGGCAGAGAGAAGAATCGTTTGATGCTGGGTTCGATGATCTGGACGCCCTCTCCTGTCAAGTCGCCGCTGTCGTCGTCGTCGTCGAGAAGAGAAAGGTGGGGGTTGTGCAACGAGGGGATCGACTCGACTGGCTTGTCGAGGAGGGTCGATCCTTCGAGGTGGTCAACTGGCAAAGCCGCGACTTTTATTTTTTGCCCGCTTTTTGCCTCCAACCCCCTTTCGCTCCCAGCTTACGTCAAGCGCCCGGCCAGCTGCCCCTTGTCTCCCGGGAGACCGCTTCTGGGACCATGCGGCCGGACCTGGGACCGCACCCGTCACTATCGGCCGGCCATCGCTGGAGACACCAATCACACTTTTGAGTCGTCCGGCTCCGACTTGTTTTGTTGCGAACTGCGAGTACGACATGTACTTAACGCTTCGTATACTCGCACAGTTCGAGCTACCTTTCATTCCTCGAATTCATACCCTTGCGCGAAGAAACGCAGTCGTAAATTCAAGAACTGATCACGAGCGCGTGCTACATCCTGTCACAGCCGTGACCGCTCGTGTGTCGCAGCCCCCACGGCCATGGCCCATCGTGTGGTCGTTTCGAGACGACACACGCAGTCGTAAGTACGTGGGACAGACACCCTTGTTGGCCACGGTCTCCGCTCGCTGTGAACACTACGATAGTGCGGGGACAGGTGCCTTACGCATGTCGCGTCGGTCACGCAGAGACGCCCATAATCAGAACGCCGCCAGCGCTGTTATGCGTGTAGTTCGCATCTTGCTTCATGACCTTCATGAAGTTCAAAGTTTATCAACTTGCCAGAGACTAGGAAAGAAAGCTACAAAACTAGTAGGCGTTGGAATATGTTAACATGCTCAACCTATAGCTGAAACATATCCATTAGATATAAATACGCGATCATGGTATTCCCTCAGTTACCATCTTCGAATGGCATGGGCTCATCCCAGGATGCCATGGGCAACGCACAGCAAGTCAATCTTGATTCCATTTCGCTCGGACAGCTGCGGGCCATGGTCAACTCAGCCCCAAAGCCCAAGGCATGTCTGACATCTCGTACAGTCTCGTCATTGTTAACACTCTCTTGAGCAAGTAGCAATCCTACTACGACTTTCGTTATGATGACGAGGATACAGTCCTGAATGAAATCGAAGAGTTCTACTCCTATGTAGAGATGCCTCAAGTGGCAGAGAACCTGCGAGCTTGGGAGGGTTGCTTCCCTGACAGTGCGTCTTTCCCCCATAACGGCTCAGTGAATATGGGGTAGCATGCAGTCGACACTAACTTGGCGGGACATTCAGAATGGATAACGAGCCCGTTTGCCCAACGTAAAGCTCACGTGGAGCGACTTCTTGAAGGCCTCGAACACCGGGACGCCGAATTTCGCTTCACGAACGCACGACGTCTGCTATATGTCCTGCAAGGTACGTGTCCGTATGTTCGATTTGACGTTATATTTCAACTCGAAGACGATTATAGGTACCTTTGCGGAGACATCCTCTCCTGAGCACCAGTTGCATTGGATCGTTGAGAACTGCAAGGTCGTCCGTGCCGCTGATGGCCTAAGTAACATCGTGGACGCAATGAAAATTGCCTGTTCGAAACACGATCTGTTATGGTACGTCATCCCCATGAATACTTCTATAGGTGGCTGATGAGAACTATTGACATTACTGTGTGAACAGCGGTCTCAGTGACGCAGATGCAGCACATTTCAATATCTCTCCCCAGGAGAAAGCTGACTTCATGGAAGAGGTGACGACAGAGCTATCTGTATATCTAGGCATGTTATATCACATGGTCGAAGTGTTCAAAGGTCACGACGACTTTGCCGAGGAACTCAGTGAGTATATGCATACATACCTATTCAGGACACCAATTGATCTTCACGTCCAGTGAGTCTGGAACCGCCGCTGCCCGTGTGGTTATTCAATGTTGTCGCAGGGCTCAAGGACAAGAGTGCGAAAGGCTACCCTGTGAAAAAGGTAAGTCATATCTCGACGGTCACATTCCGCAGGGGTCTAGACGCTTCGTAGCTTCTCCTAGTGCTGTGGAAGTCTATCCTTACTTGCTGCGGGGGCATCAGAGAGCTAGCGCGTGTCAAGAAACTATCGCGAGAGCTTGCGGGACTTGGACCGGTCCCTGACGAAGGTAAACCCTGTTCATCGATTAGAGTCAACAGCTTTCATGTGACTGACTGAACCACCCACACGAAGCGATCCCAATCAAGGCTTCGCCACTTGATATCGAGGCCTTTCATCAGGAAATCACCGTCAAATACCCGACGTTTGCACCCCAGCACAAGTCCAACCAGCTTCCGGACGTGTCTGTGCCAGCACCGGTGCAAGCAGCCAA
>JAXQGN010000513.1:0-21248 GCA_037039805.1 Irpex sp. M6601 | reverse complement strand
TCGCAAGCAACACTATTCCGGAGCAGACCAGCGAGGCCATCTGTGTACGTGCACCAACGTCGCCGTTGACTCTCGATCTGCCCAAGGATCAGATGATGTCACACACGCTCCTACAAAAGAGAGAAGCCTCATTTCATACATACCTTGTAATCGAACCTGCTGCAGGAAGAGTCCCAGGTACGAACGAGGCAATAATATTTCCAGCCCCGAGAGCAACTAGCTCACGATTCGGACTAATGCTATACTCGTATTTAGCAGCGTTTTGTTTCGCTGATACGATACTGTCGAGGAAACCAGCTATGGCGATGAGTCTGTCAAGATTAAGAGTAAGCATCTGCACTGCGGTAGAGTCAATGGAGCGTGCGTACGCTGCAGTTGATGTCGTTTTTCGAAGGTAACGCAGTGTCAACTTCTGGATAGGCAGTTGTATGAAGGAGCCTCCGTGCTTTATCGGGACGGAGCCTAAGATGTCAACGCCGTCTTCGTCCCAGTTGAACTCATCGGAGAGAACTAAGGACAGTCATAATTAGTGATAGCAAGCAATTGAAGTGGAGTAATGAGCGTACTAGTAGAGATGATCACAACTACCAGCACCTCAGGTAAGCGGTAGATAAACCAATAGTTGACAAACGACTTTTTGATTCTTCGTATAACCAAGAGGATCGCGAGTGCACTGAAGCTTATTGTTGCAGTGAGCACGTGTGCATGCTGCACCGTGTACTCAACCAAGAACAGTAGCTTCTCCAACGTCGAATGTGGATTGACAGTGTGTTGAAGCTGTCCAAGGCCTAGCATGGGTATGAGCTGTTCACTGTCGTGTCCATCGCATAAGGCTCGTAGTTGAAAAAGCACGTGTGAAGAGGACTTACATCATGATTACAACGGCTACAGCTGTGATGAAGCCACGCAGAAGTGCTCGGCTGAGCACAACATCAAGGAAGCCCAAGCGGAAGAAACCAAGGAGGAAACTAAACATTCCCGCCTATGAAGCGTCTTTTAGCTCCAACAGGCAAGACAGACTGAAATAGACGCACTTGAAACGTAATGATAGTGGCCACCGCCATAGATATGGTATCCGGGTCTATAGGATGGGAATGTGGGTCGGAGTGTAGCACATCACTGACAGCTTGGCCGACTAAGAGTGATAGGGCAGCTTCCGGTGCGACGTTGAGCTGCCTTGATGTGCCGAGGAAAGCGTAGACAATGCCGGGAATCGCAGCAGAATACTATAAGCACTGTCAGTAGACTAAGCGTATATATCCGAGGATACACTTACCAGGCCAGTCACAGGACTTAGTTTCGCGAGTGAAGATGCGTAGGAGACGGATTGTGGAATGAGCATGGATGCGACAGTGAGGCCCGCCAACACGTCTCCACCCAGTCTGTGAATAGTTAAAGGGTTAAATGAGTTGAGTGACGGCCATTTTCAACAGCACGTACAGGGAGAATGAGTATTCAGGTATCCATTGCATTGCGGGTATGTAGTATTTGACTTTCTGCCATTTCGACGACTGTCTTGAGAGTGTAGGTCGAGTTGAGGCTTAACAATAGCACGAATAATTATTCTTCGTTCGAAATTACAAAATGCATGAACACACACCTGTAGCCTTTGCACCACTCGCTGCTTCCAGGTCCCTCGCCACCGGGGAATGCAACAGCGGCGTGCCTTCGTCCACTGTGGCCGGCGTCTTGGCACCGCCTGTACCACTCTCAGAGTACATCCTCCTTAGAGACGCAGGGGGTGTACGTTGTGTGGGGGTAGAGATAGGATGTCGTGAACGGTCACGGTCAAGGAGGCTGTCGAAGTCGTGTGCGTTTGTCGATGAGTTTGCTGCGCCCGGAGCTGCCATATGGTTTGACTAAGCTATTACGATTAGATATTGGGTAATTTGCTATCGAGGCCCGCCCTAGTTGAAACTTGCGGAAGATAGCCTATCTGCAAGATGAGGAACACAGCCGGTTTCTAACGCAAGATTTCGACACAGGTAGAGATAGTGGTGACAGGGCTCGATAACGCTGGGCTTTTGTCACAAAGTTGGAGGATCCTCTCAGAGTCGTGAGCGTCGTTATTAAGCAGTTCGACGCTGTCGAGCACGTTGCACAGAACAGACCAGTCGCAAAGCCAAGGCTGAAGATTCTGAGCCACAGTCGCTCACTGGCAGGCGTGCTTCGGCACTCCGGATCAACGAAAGGCAAGATATGGGCGCCTCATCTGCCGACCAATCAGGCCTAATTAGTGCGTAAGCCAGACGCGCGAGAAGGCGCATCAGCTCAGATCGCAATCTTCCACAGCCATGACCTCCTCATGCTGTAACCGTACGATTCCTCTGTCTATGCTTCGTTATAAAAGATTTTACATACTGCGTTTCACCCGTATGGATCGCTTTGGCCCTTCGCTAGCAGGTTCGAGCTATGAATAGAAATCTGGGGCCAAGTTAAGCATCGGGATTCGTGGCGGCTTCCCTCCAACGCATGTCGTACTTGCAGGTAGTTATTCGACTGTGCTTGTTCCGTTTACGACTACAATTGACCACGCAATTACAGTATCGCCGGTGCATGTTCATCAGCCGACCGCACCAGCTCTGGGTCTCAAATTGACATCTGCCTTCCATTGCACGTTACTTATGCTGTAGCTTGAACATACAAGCTGTATACTCGGGGTACATAGTATGAAGGTGCGCCCTTTACTCATAGTATATCGCGAAATTTAACTTCGTACGCCATTATCAGAGATTAAAGCGAAGAATCTCCTTCAGGCTTCAAGCTCCAGGCCTCTTCAA
The DNA here is from genome assembly GCA_037039805.1 of Irpex sp. M6601. Taxonomy (NCBI): domain Eukaryota; kingdom Fungi; phylum Basidiomycota; class Agaricomycetes; order Polyporales; family Irpicaceae; genus Irpex; species Irpex sp. M6601. Next base: position 18,468 of record JAXQGN010000513.1, on the reverse strand, counting down.
GGACTGCGGTTCAAGAGGACACAGTACGCCAATACCGAGCGTGTATCCATCGAATTCTACGGGAGATCGATGCCCAACTCAGACATAATACTTGTCTCGAATTTGCCCGGCAAAAGGCCTCATGTCTCTGGGGAGAAGCCATCCTCCTCGACATTAGGAATGCTTGACCATTGGTAATAAAACACGTCGCATGCGTGAAATAGCAAGTACCATTCTTTTGTGACATTTTCTAAGCGCACTGCTCAAAGAACACCTCCGCATGTGTGTATCTTAGCCCAGACAAAAGGGTGTAACATGTCTGCGAAGTACGCACATATCATATCGCCGGATGGGGAGGAATCTCTTCGTCTCGTTTAGAGAAAGAGACGAAATCTTTTTTCGAATAGACAGACAGGGTATAAAAGTTTCTTAGGTGTTGCTCTCCAAAATCGTAATCCATCTTCAGCCCCTAACACCCTTCGAGTCCTAACTCAAACCTACCATGGCCTCATCTATCTTGATCTGGGTCGCCAAACAGGGCGGTTCGTACATCTTCGACTCAGTCAAGAAAGGTCTCTTCGGCGAGGCCGCAGACAAGATGGATATTCTCATTAAACAGCAGGAAGAGATCAAGCATACGATCGAAACCCTCGAGTTTGAAGGTAGAATCTACGAGTCGTCGCAGCACATCATGGACTGGACCGTACAGCTCAGGGAGAAACTCGCTATCGCGGATCGCGGGTAAGCCCATGTGTCTTCTTTCTTTTGACTCACTCTGATTTGGTTACTCAGAAACCGTGGCGAGCTCGACCGCTTCGTTGTTGATATCAGCAACGCGAATACGGGCGTACATTATGCGTTAAGCCATCTGTACAACGGGCTGATTGGCCGTACCGGTACTGGCAATGGACGTAGACTCCTCGACATCTGGCACGAGAATGCATACCGCCATCTTGCGAACGCCAGCGAGCTAAACTACACCATCCCGACCTACGTCAAGGAGATGGATGACAAGTTGGAGGCGGTCTTCGAGCTGATCCGTAATGGACTCATTCTGCTCAACATGACGACCGAAGGTTCGTACGGCCTGGGATACGTTTGTTTAACATACTTAGCTGACGTTTGAATGCTCTCACCATAGATAAACAGCAGGCGGACGACTGGACGACAGAGTGGCACGAGAAGATGAGTGGACTTATGCAAATAGTCTACGACAACTATCCACCCGCCCTCAAGCTCTTCAAGCCCACTTACGAGAGTGAGTGGCAGCCGCAGACATGGTATCGGCTACAACTCCGCACTGGGTCGTATCTCTTCCGCCGCAGCAACGGATACGTCACTTACGGCAAGGATTCGGGTCGCACATCAGAGTGGAAGTTCGATCCTGCTGTTGCTAGCGGACTCGTCGGTCTGTATGGGAGAGACGACCATCGCCTGAAACTCCAGTCCTATTTCGCAAGTGGAATGACGGGTTATACGGAGGAGATGACGCGGGGAAACGAAGTGGTGTACAAGTTGATTCCTCTTATAGGCGTTACTGAGCCTGTCATACAACTGGCCGGGCCGTACAGGGGATCGGATGGGTATAAGTATGACTGCAGGGCCAACAAGAATCAGGGAGTCTGTGTCCCGTTCCATGATTGGATTCTACACAAAGTGTAAATGAACCCGGACAGCCGTGAGTATTATGCACTGCTCACAGCATCGGCATTAGACTTACATATCTTACAGAGGCAAACTAATGGCAGCCATGACCTAAACTGCTGTCGTAGTTACCAGAGGGAAGCGTGTCTCTTCCAACACTGTATGCCTAAACTACCTCGAGCCCTTAATTGATCTGAACTGATCAGAATATCCATACGATGTCTCGAAAGCGAGCCCCATTGTGTACTACAACTTGCTTGAAGCGTAAAGTTCGTGAGACTTCAAGTTACTTATTTCGATAGCTCTTTTGTGTTCAGAGTCAGACCGCGTGCCGGCGCGATATATGTATCAACTTGGCTTCTGAGAGGTATACTAGTTGTGTGCGGAAGGCCACCGTGAACAGTAGCTACCGATATCGTTACAGCCTGAACAACCGCTGAATATGGAGTTCCGGGCCGAGATCAGATACGCAATTAACTCCGACTCCGACATTGCCCCCACCTTCCCCAAAGGGAAGTTGAACTTGAATTTCAACCGTGACGCGGTGACATCCATTGTTCTCTGTAACTCCGACATTTCACTCCGACCCTTAATGCCTCGTGGATGTTGATATAGAGGCACGCACTGCAAGATGGATGTTGATTCTCACATCCCCCCGTCATACGTACGATGTCCCGCCCAGCACAGTCTCTTCCCAATCCCACTACTAACACGACGCCTCAAAAGTCACCGAACGGGCACCTTCCTGAAGCCTTCGCTGGGCTCGAAGCTGGCCGCACGGCCGTCATGGCGGATACTGGCATCTCTGTCCCCCTCGTCCCCGTAGCGTACTTCAAGGAAAACCTCATACCTCCTCTCCACCCCGATCTCCAATCCGAAGTCGACAATATCGTCAATGCTCTCATCAAGGCCGGTGATATCGTTGTGCGGCGGAACAAGCGTGGCAAAATCATCAGCAAGCGGTGGAAGTGGTTTCCTAAGGACCCTTCGAAGACCGCTGGCAAGGAAGATGAAGTTTTCGCCCCATTCGCCACGATCTCCACGCACGTGGGATTCCAGGCGAACACCCGATTGCAGGCTAAGGGGAGCACCGCCAAGCAGACGGCCGAGTTTCTTTGTAATCCGACGATGACGCCACCCTCAACCAACAGAGATAACACGGCCAAGCCAGATAGCTATGCAGTCCGACTGGACCGTCCCGCTAAGTCTGTGTGGAATGGCGACGTCCCACACTGGGACGACATTATTGTGCCGGGAGAGAAGAAGAAAAGGAGCGGGGATAAGGATTTCAACGACGTGAGCAGGTCTATTTTTTCTTCTCCTATTTCGACTAAGTCCAACTTCATATCGTTTTTCAGAACAACGAGAAAATCATGTGGTCTCTGACTCATGGGATGCGCGAGACGGTGAATCGCAGATTCATGTTTGGATATACCATCGAGGACGCCAACATGCGACTGTGGTTCGCTAGTCGTTCCGACATCATTGTCTCTGAGCAGTTCAACTTCATCACCGTGAGTTGTTTCTCTGCTGAGAAGTCCTCCAAAGCGCTCACGTTATCGATGTAGGACTACTCCGAGCTTGTTCATCTATTCCTCTCCATCATGTTCGCCAACCCTGTGGATCTTGGCTACGATCCTTCTGTCTCTGTGAAGTACTTGGGGGACCCGGTGGGGAAGAATGTCTACCACCTCTCCGTCCATTGGACAGACGAGGCCGCCAAGAAGAAGGGAACTTCTGTATTTCAAGCCATGGAGACCGTTGCGAATATCGGTGCTGATGTTCTTCGAGGAAGAGGGACTCGTGTTTGGCGCGGATACGGTCCTATGGGATCGAAGGAAACGAAGGATGAACCCATCGTCGTCAAGGACTGCTGGATCGACTTTGATCGAACAAGGGAAGGCAAAATCCTCTCCGATATTCTCGAGGCCGCCGTGAAGAAGGACAAAGAGAGTCCTGTGGCCAAATATGCCTCCATCATCCACGAGCACTTTCTCGAGGTCGTCTGCCACGGAGATGTCATGATCAAAGTTGATGGCGTTGAAGTACCGGACGACACTTATGAAGTCATACGTCGCGGGGTTCCCCTACCTGATGGGGAAAACAAGAAAGAACTACCCCTACGACGGCTCCCTCGCTCCCGGGAGCCCAAGAAACCGCCGGTAGGCTCTCTGACGGTTGGGGGTAGCACCACTAAGCCCGCCAAGCAGAAGAGCGCTAGACGTTACCACGATAAAGTCCACTATCGTATTGTATTTAGATCTCGTGTGGCGGCCAAACCGATTGATACGGTGAATTCGGTTCAGAGACTGTTGACCCTCCTCTTTCAAGTGTTGGAAGGTAAGGCCCTACGTTCTTTTGCTTCGTTATTTGACTCATGGTTATCGTAGGCATATCCGCTCTGCACGAGCTTGGCTGGATTCATCGAGACCTCAGCGCTGGGAATATACTTGCCGAAGGCACAACTGGCCCTGCGAAGATCGTCGATTTGGAGTTTTGTAAACGGATCGATGATCAGGGCCCTCCGCACGACGGACGAACGGTATGTGTTTTATTACATCTAAGTTGAACATTGCTCAAGATTTGCGGTTGAATAGGGCACACCCTTCTTCATTCCTATCGAGATCGATAACTTGCGGTACTGTTTCTTGACCCGGGATTCCGAATCCGACATCGATTCCCTTCCAGAGTTCCCCCCTGACGATGAAGCCTCGGACATTGCTTCACAAGACTCGGACGGACCTGACGAATTGTTCACGGCGAATCCCTTGCACGACTTGGAGTCTTTCTGGTGGCTGGCTGTTTACCTGACGCTGCCCCGGTCCGTCGTAACGGGGCGCCCTTTCTCTGAGGAAACTCAGAAGACCAACGAACGATGGGCGACCAGCCTCTTTAACGAGGCAGCCCCAAGGATAGCCACTATGAAAGAAGAGTTCTATTTCCGTAATGGAATCAAAGGGTTTCACCCGATCTTGAATTACATTGGCGCCTACCTCGAAAGTGCTCGTAAAAAACTTACCAAGGCATATCACGATGCAGAGCTCAATTATTACACGACCGGTATAGATGTGGCAGCAACGATGACTGCCGACCCCGAATTCTGCACCATCTTCAGGACTCTGCGAGATAACTTTGCAACTCGGTCGGATCGCGAGTTGTCCAAGATATCTAAAAGTTATCTACGTCAGTCGACTGGGGTGGAAACTGCCAAACCTGCCGGCGGCTCCCTCGACCCCCGAAGGCTTCTACGAAACCCTGGGAAGCACCGACGCGACTCAGACGACTCCGACGACGGCCTACAGAAGATCACAAGGGGATTGAACGTGCTGGCTTCGCCTTCTAGAGAAGCGCAGCTGCGACGTAGCAAGCGGCTCAGGAAACGCGAGCCCTCACCTGGCGGTGCGGGCGAGCCTTCTGGGTCTCATTCGCGAGTTGAAGTAGAGGACACGGAGGACGACGCGGATGATGGGTCTGATTCGGATGAGTAGAGGACGCCGTATTGCACGTACTTGTAAGGTTGTATTGTCGTAGTTGTACAGTTTTTTTCGATATGTACCATGGACTATAGCGCAGCGCATAGTGTGTTCTGGCATGGAATACACTCTTTCGTTTCAACATCGCTTCGCCGCCTAAGGCTACGAGAACAACTCGAATGCGGTCACTCCAAAGTCCAAATTCAGAAAAGTCGAGAATAATACCGCTCGATTCCGAACTCCCACTCTATCATACAAATGTCCCACATCGAAAAACAAAAACGATGCAAAAACAGTTCGTGACATCACTCGCTGTACATGTCCGAATCGTCCTTCGGCTGAATAGTCTCAATGATCTTCCGTACCCTCTCATACTTACACCGCAAACACGATAGCCTGACCAGGAGCAACACGCAGAACACCCTTGTAGAACGACCGTACGCCTTCTTGACACCACATGTCCGACGCGATGGCGGCGATTCTCTGGAAGGCGGACTTGCCTGGTTCTGCCTGGGCTTTCTGCAGACCTGTGAATGTGGGTGGTAAGGTTAGATCTAAGCTTCGGAGAAGCAGATGGAGATGGAGATTAGGCAGGACTCGGAAGTGGACGTAGGTGTCTTTACTGTATGGTATCGATGGGCGCATTAGAGAACGGACCTATGGCTCCAGAGATGAGGCCGATGACCATGTGTTGGTACGACGGCAGTTCTCGGCAGTTCCGTCAGTTCCGGTTGACACTTGTGCGCGAGCTTCTTGATCTCCTGGTACGCAGTATCATAAAGTTCGCACCTATCATCACACAACTCATCCATCAGCGTCCAGCTCGCGAACTCACATATGTAGTAGTAGTAGGCATCGCATCACGAAAATGACACATACCTTGATTCGTGGCTTGACGGAGCGCGGTGAGGGAGACACCTCTGTATCAAGTCGAGATGCCAAGTTCTTCGCAGACGATGGTGTGTACACTGCGTGCCCGGCGTTACGGTATCGGGGCGCCTCTAGTGGGTCGGCGAGGGAGTGCTCCTGTGCCTGTAGACGGATTTTGACGACTTCCATCGGGGTGACTACGAGGACGGCTTCGGTGGTTCCAGCTCCAAGACCGGCTGCAGAATAGTATGTCGTGAGCAAAGAATAACTCTACCTTCTACAGCCACCATATGCTAACTTTCTCTGCTATTGTCTTGTTCTAGCAAATGCAACACACTATTTAGCATCCTGAAATCGAATGCTTTGGCTTCTCATTGGCATACTATCCCAGTCGTAGGATGTGGATAAGAAGTTGCTATGATCCTCTATTCAAGTTGTAGAGTTTTCACTCAGAAGTATCTATATACCATACAACTGTTGAACCTATATACAGCTTCTCCTGACCTCGTAATTACAGTGTCGCCGGCATCAGTACGTACATCGGCTAGCTCTCGGTCTCATGCTGATACATGCCTTTCACAGTGCCTTATGCTATGATATGAGCATATCAAGAGTGTTCTCGGGATAGTACAAGAATCCGTCCTTCATTTCCATTAGCAACATCTATCAGATATATCACGTACGTCCACAAATTGAGGTGAATGAATAAGCTTCAGTCTTCCGCAAGTACACACTGCAATTCAACTGACACCGGTGATGCTTCCAACTCGGCGGCTTACTCAATAATCATTGATTATTAGAAGGGATTAGAGATCTCCGGCAGACTGTCCTGTGACAGCATGCTTAGGGAGAACAATATCCCATTCAGCTGCGACATGAAGAATTCTAGTAAATTCCGTCATCCCTGTAAGCACCGTTTCTTTTCTGTCATGTTCTGTGCATACTGACGTCGCAAATATCTTCCCTGGAAATGCGCAATTCATTTCAATCAGGATAGAACATGCCCAAGTACGCACATATCTTATCACCGGAGTGCGAGGAATGTCGTTGAAGTCGTTGCAATGGAGACACCGATTCTTCTTCCTACTAGGCACAAAGTGTCACTACGTTCATTTCACACACATATATCCCATCTACCGATATATTCCCTACACCCCCGCTCCCCTCTCCGACGACAAGTCTCCTCAACACGTCTCCAACGTTCAGGTATGATGTCTGTTCATTACTGTCAATTGATGTCATCTTCATAATGATAGAGGTCTACCCATAGTTCAACTATCGTTGAATAGTCATGGCTTCAGCTATTCTGTCTTGGGTCGCGAAACAAGCTGGCTCGTATATTTTTGATTTAGTCAAAAACGAGCTGTTCGGTGAAACCGCAGATAATATGAGCATACTCATCAAGCAGCAGGAAGAAATCAAACATACGATTGAAACACTCGAGTTGGAAGGCAGAATCTACGAGTCGTCACAGCATATTATGGATTGGACCGTCAAGCTCAGAGAAAAACTCGTTGTTGCCGATCGTCACGGTGGGTAAGCCTCTCGGACTTTTCTTTTCGGCCGCGCATTCAGTGATCGTTATTACGCAGGAACCAAGGCGAGCTCGATCGCTTTGTTGTTGACATCAGCAATGCGAACACTGGGATACACTACGGGTTAAGTAACCTGTACAACGGGGTCATCGGCCAGACTGGCACCGGTACTGGGCCAAAGCTTCTTGATATCTAGCACGAGAACGCATATCGCCACCTCGCGAACACTGGCGAGCTGGACTACACCATCCCGAACTACGTCAAGGAGATGGATGGTAAATTGGAGGCTGTATTCGAGCTCATTCGCAATGGTCTCATTCTTCTAAATATGACAACTGAAGGTGCGTACGGCATGGCAGGTCTCTAATCAACACATGTAGCTGACGCTTCAAGTTGGGATTACTACTCCATAGATAAACAACAGGCGAACGATTGGACGACAGAGTGGCACGATAAGATGCATGGACTTATGCAAATAGTCTATGACAACTATTAACCTGCGCTCAAACTGTTCAAACCCACTTATCAGAGCGACTGGCAACCACAGACATGGTGGAGAATGCAGCTCCGAAATTACCACTGGCAGCGCTATCTCTTTCGTCGTAGCAACGGATCTGTTGACTTCAACGGGGATCCGGAACGCACGGCAGAGTGGAAATTTGATCCCGCCGTCGAAAGCGGATTGGTTGGGCTGTATGGGCGAGACGATCATCGCCTAAAGCTGACCACGTATGCTGCGGCGGGAATGGTCGGTCACCTGGAGATGATGACGCGAGGCGACGAAGTGGTATACAAACTGATCCCACTTACAGACGTTAACGAGCCCATCATACAACTCGCGGGGCCGTACTACGCATCCAATAAGTCTAAGGAGGACTGCAGGTTGAACAAGGATATGGGCGTATGTGTCCCGTTCCATGATTGGGTATTGCAAAAAGTATAATCTTATGCCTGCAATAGTGAGTGTTATGTTGTACTGCATTCTGAGCGGCGTTGGGACTGATTCTAACGTACCAGATAAGCGACCTACGCAATTATGAACAGTGAGACAATGTCGTTGTGTCTCACTTGGAAGGCGACCTATCTCGAGCTCTTTGGGGGAAAGTTGTATGTAATACATCGAGGTCTTACTTGATAAGAATTTGCTATAGTACTCATACATTTCGAAAATGAGTTCGATAGCTTCGTAGTACGAACGAAAAGCTCGACTTGATCAATATCGTCTGTTCAGGCTCGAGGGAGTAGCATTCGTTGAATTTTAACAGCTATTTTTGGCTTTACTCCAAGCTACATGCATAGTACGCGTAGGATGTATGGATGAAGCTAGAGAGGGGTGCACCAGTCGTATTTGGAAAGCGATCGTGAGCAGGAAACCAGTTTAGAAACAGAGAGGGTTAGCCGCGTGGGTGGCCATGGCAGCGGCCCGGGCCAGATGCGCTTACAACTCCGACTTCCGAGAATTGCCCCCGCCTTCCCGAAAGGGCAGTTGAACCTCAACCGTCACGACGGCGTCGTCTCCATGTTCTCTGTGACTCTGGGCTTTTATGCCTCATCGACCATGACCTGATATAGAAGCACTAAGTACACGATGGGTTCCAATTCTCGCATCTCCTCATACGTACGATATCCAAGCAGCACGATCTCTTCGCAATTCCGATGAACTACTTATTCCTAACACGATGTCTATACAGTCACAGAACGGGTATAGTCATGAAGTCGTCCATAGCGGGCTCACTGGAGGTCAAACGTTCGTCAAGGTGGATACTAACTTTTCTGTTCCCCTTGTCCCCTTCGCGTACTTCAAGGAACACCTCATACCTCCTCTCCACCCCGATCTCAAATCGGAAGTCGACACTGTCGTCAACGCTCTCATAACTGCCGGTGATATTGTTGTGCGGAGGAATAATAAGGGTGAAATTATTAGCAAGCGGTGGAAGTGGTTTGCTAAGAGCCCTTCCAAGACCGCTGGCAAGGAAGATGAAGTCTTCGCTGCATTCGCCACGATCGCCACACGTGTGGGATTCCACGCGAAGGCCCGATTGAGAGCCAAAGGGAGCACCGCCGAGCAGACGGCCGAGTTCCTTTGTAATCCGACGATGACGCCTCGTTCAACCAACAGGGATAATGCGACCAAGCCAGACAGTTATGCAGTCCGCCTGGACCGTCCCGCTAAGTCCCTGTGGAATGGCGACGTCCCACACTGGGACGACATCATCATGCCCGGAGAGAAGAAGAAAAGAAGCAGGGATGAGGATTTCAACGACGTAAGCAGAACTACCTTCTCTTCTCCTATTTTGGCTAAGTCAAACTTCATATCGCCCCCAGAACAACGAGAAAATTATGTGGTCTCTGACTCATGGGATGCGCGAGACGGTGAATCGCAGATTCATGTTTGGATATACCATCGAGGACGCCAACATGCGACTGTGGTTCGCTAGTCGTTCCGACATCATTGTCTCTGAGCAGTTCAACTTCATCACCGTGAGTTGTTTCTCTGCTGAGAAGTCCTCCAAAGCGCTCACGTTATCGATGTAGGACTACTCCGAGCTTGTTCATCTATTCCTCTCCATCATGTTCGCCAACCCTGTGGATCTTGGCTACGATCCTTCTGTCTCTGTGAAGTACTTGGGGGACCCGGTGGGGAAGAATGTCTACCACCTCTCCGTCCATTGGACAGACGAGGCCGCCAAGAAGAAGGGAACTTCTGTATTTCAAGCCATGGAGACCGTTGCGAATATCGGTGCTGATGTTCTTCGAGGAAGAGGGACTCGTGTTTGGCGCGGATACGGTCCTATGGGATCGAAGGAAACGAAGGATGAACCCATCGTCGTCAAGGACTGCTGGATCGACTTTGATCGAACAAGGGAAGGCAAAATCCTCTCCGATATTCTCGAGGCCGCCGTGAAGAAGGACAAAGAGAGTCCTGTGGCCAAATATGCCTCCATCATCCACGAGCACTTTCTCGAGGTCGTCTGCCACGGAGATGTCATGATCACGGTTGATGGCGTTGAAGTGCCGGATGACACTTATCAAGTCATACGTCGCGGGGCTCCCCTACCTGATGGTGAAAACAAGAAAGAACTGCCCCTACGACGGCTCCCTCGCTCCCAGGCGCCTAAGAAACTGCCGGTAGGCTCTTTGACAACTGGAGAGAGTACCACCAAGCCAGCCAAGAAGAGCGCTAGGTCCTACCACGATAAAGTCCATTATCGTATTGTATTTCGAGCTCGAGTGGCGGCTAAGCCAATTGACACGGTCATTTCGGTCCAGAGAGTATGGATAGCCCTCTCTCAAGTCTTAAAAGGTGGGTATGGATCGCTCTTGGACGTATAATTTCTCTGATAATTGTCATAGCTCTAACCGCTTTGCACGAGCTTGGTTGGATCCATCGAGATATCAGTGTGGGTAATATACTCGTCGAAGGCCAGAACGGACCGGCGAAGATTGCCGACTTGGAATTTTGCAAGCGCATCGATGCTTCGGGACCCCCGCATGACGGACGGACGGTGCGTGTTCATTTGCGTCTTGGTTGGATACATTACTAAAGCGACGTGGCCAACCAGGGAACACCCTTCTTCATTCCTATCGAGGCTGATAGCATGAAGTATCATTTCTTGCCTCCCCGTACGCCCCGTGATGAATCTTCTACTTCCCTTTCAGCGTTTCTACGTGGCCATGACACGTCGTCCCCTGCCTCGCCCACCGAAGCAACTACGCTTGACAACCCGCTATTCACTGCAAACCCATTGCACGACTTAGAGTCTCTCTGGTGGCTGGCCGTATATCTTACGTTGCCCCGACGCGTCGTGACAGGTCGGACTCTTGTCAACGAGGAAACTCAGGCGAAGAACGAGCAATGGGCTATTGAGCTCTTCACCGAACCGGCTTCCAGAGCTGCTACCATGCTCGGCACTAGCCACTTCAGCGATGGCATACAGACATTTCATCCAGTTATGAAATTCATGGCCACCCACTTGGAAACCGCTCGAACCCAGCTTGTCGATGCGTATCACAGAGCGGAACTCAAATGCCGCACCACCGGTATAGATTCAGCGGCAACTATGTCTGCCCACACCCACTTTGAGAAGGCATTCGAGGCTATACGGAAAGATCTCATGGCAGTAGACTTCCAGCTGTCCGAGATATCAATCAACTACCTGCGTAAGTCGACTGGGGTGGAAGCTGCCAAACCGGCCGGCGGCTCCCTCGACCCCCGAAGGCTTCTACGAAACCCTGGGAAGCACCGACGCGACTCAGACGACTCAGACGACGGCTTACAGAAGATCACGAGGGGATTGAACGTGCTGGCTTCGCCTTCTCGAGAAGCGCAGCTGCGACGTAGCAAGCGGCTCAGGAAACGCGAGCCCTCACCTTTGCCTCTCGCTGCTAGTGGTGCGGGCGAGCCTTCTGGTTCCAATTCGCGGGTCGAAGTAGAGGATACGGAGGGAGACGGCACGGATGATGGGTGTGGTTCCGATGAGTAGAAGGACACTGGTTGTATCGTGGCTGCTGTATACCATGTTTTGTAGGCATCCAATGCACCTTGAACTGTAACGCAGTGCGTATGGTTTTGCATAGAATGCATCCCTCTAGTTTGACCTTACCTTCACGGCCGACTCGAAGACGATCGCATAGAAGTTCAAATTCAAAAAAAAAAAATCGTGAATGATTCCGCTCGATTCCAGACTCCCACTCTATCATACATACAAATGTCCCACAACAAGCAAAAAGAATATGCAAAACAGTTCGTGGTATGACATCACTCGCTGTACATGTCCGAATCGTCCTTCGGCTGAATCGTCTCGATGATCTTCCGTACCCTCTCATACACCGCAAACACGATAGCCTGTCCAGGAGCAACACGCAGCACACGGGGCGTGATACCCTTGTAGAACGACCGTACACCCTCTTGACGCCACATGTCCGACGCGATGGCGGCGATTCTTTGGAAGGCTGACTTGCCTGGCTCTGCCTGGGCTTTCTGCAGACCTGTGAACGAGAGTGGTAAGGTTATAGTCAAGAGCCGGGAAGGAGACGGAGATAGAGATTAGGTTGGAGGTGGACGTACGAGTCTTTATGGTGTCGATGGGCGCATTCGAGAACGGACCCATAGCTCCAGAGATGAGACCGATGACCATGTGTTGGTACGACGGCAGTTCCGTCAGTTCCGGTTGATATTTATGCGCGAGCTTCTTGATCTCCTGGTACGCAGTAAAGTTCGCACCTATCGTCACACAACTCATCCATCAGCGTCCAGTTCGCGAGTAGTAAGCATCACATCACAAAAATTGCACATACCTTGATTCGTGGCTTGACGGAGCGCGGTAAGGGAGACACCTCTGTATAGAGTCGAGATGCCTTCTTCGCGGACGATGGTGTACACTGCGTGCCCGGCGTTACGGTATCGGGGCGCCTCTAGTGGGTCGGCGAGGGAGTGCTGCTGTGCTTGTAGACGGATTTTGACAACTTCCATCGGGGTGACTACGAGGACGGCTTCTGTGGTTCCAGCTCCAAGACCCGCTAGAGGACGATACGTAATTAGTTGGATATTGCACTATAAAGTGTAGGAAGCGTACCGATGAAGATGTTCCCTATACTCGTCTTGCCTGTCTCCTTATCCGCAAGCCAATCTTTGTACGCTTCGAATGACGCGAATCGAACAGCCATTTTCGGCACGATGCCGGAGAGGACGGCACCGAGACCTTTGTAAAGAGCGAGAGGAGTTTCGCGTCGTGCGATCATTGCACCAGTGGCCAGAAAACCACGGGGTTTCGTCTGTATACGTCATGAGTTGACGAAACTCTGCAATATCGTGTTGCTAAACATACCCCTGGTGCTCTGCCTGAGCGGGACAGCTGCATACGGACTTTGATCGTGTCCAGAGGCTGGCAGCACAGCTATTCGGTCCAACATCGTGAATATCAGTTTCTTCGTAGGGAGAGAGGGAACGCATTTGAACGCACCGCTTCCATAGCACCTGCGATACCACCAGCAGTCAACTGGGTAGCGAACCCTACGGGCTTCTTGTCACCTGCGCGAGACATGGCTATGTATGAATAGAGGGGGAGTCGATGGTAATCAGAGCTACAAGAGGAGGTTAGATTCGCGCAAGGGTGAACTAGAATAGGACGAGGCTGACCACTACAGCGAGGAACAAAGAGGGGTATATCCTGAGAGAGAGAAGGAGAGGGGTTACGAGCACAGAGGCGAGACGACGAGAAGGGTGAAAGCGGGCATAAGAACCTCTCCTGCGGCCTTTTGACTCACGATCGGGCTTTAGCAGAGCTGGGAGCCAAGCTCACGGACAGGAGGGAGAGGGTGCGGACTTTAGCATGTGAAATGCACGAGCTAGAGTACCCCGCCTGACTGACCCCGCACCGCACACGCTAAAATCATGACCTCGAAGACCACGAAATTATGAATGTTAGTTTAGTCCGAGTGCACTCGCTACCATCGGCCGTCGACGCTTTTTCAGGCGCCACCCCGCGTTTCCGTCATTCCGCGGTGCGTGAAAGCCTAGCTCCGTCACACCCTCCGAGCCCGGTCAATTCAACCGCTCTCTCCCCTTCAAACGCTGCTTGGACTGGAGTGAGAGTCGCTGTCAGAGGTGATATGGATGCTGCAGACTCTTTATACGCCTCGGGTGTAAGGCGAGACAGTGCGGATTTATGGTCGTTTGTGTGGATTTACTGCGACGATGGAGGTCGAGGTGAGGGATCGTCGTAACGCTCGATCGGGGTCAGACGCACGTGTTTATTGATCGAATTTGATGGTGAATTTGAATGTGGGGTGGGGCGCGGGACACCGCCGAGGGGGCTGACGCTTTTGATGGTTCCGCAAGTGCCTATAACTTGACTTGTGACCTCAGGCTCCGTGTAGACGTACAAGCTGAATGCATCCCTCGATAACCACAGCGTAACCCTTACACCCGTTCCATAACTTCGAAGGTTGAATGAAGCGGGTGAACACTACTGGGCCACCCGAACAAGGCGATTCCGAAACCGTCAAGTGTACTATATCAACGCAAAGGCTAGCCAATGTCTGCCTACATACAGTAAGTAACCATCACGTAACATTTGACAGCTTGAGTCGAGTCTGCGAGAGCATGGCCATGGGCTAAACCTTACTTGAACCCCTGAAAGCTTGTTCGGCGGTCAAGCAGCAATCTGGACTTGGATAAGGTACCGCAAAGATAGTTAGTCTGAAGCGTCAACTAATGACACTACTAGTAATGACAGGTGTATTCAGTGTAGCCACGTCCAGATCATTTGTATGCCTGGCCACTTGGGATTTGGATTCAACGATGTGTCTCGTATGAATGCATTGCTGAGTACTACAAGGTAGGCGTCCACTAGCAAGATGTTTTGCTCACGCAATCTAGACTTTATGAAGCGCAGTAACGGTACTACAGCCAAGCCTCCGATAAAGCACATCTCCCATAACCCATACTTGGGATAGCTAGTCGAGGCGTCCACTATGACAAGTGGGTCGTCATGCGGCTCCTCAAGATCATTCATAGGCTAGCATAGGCTCATAGGTCTGGCCACAGGAACAAAAACGGCGTGTTGGATGGTGGTACCAGCTGGATATCCTTTGGTAGATTACCACGATAGGTCCAAGATACCTTGACAGAAGACTTCTGTGGTTTCTCAACGAAATGTGTACCACGACATCGAACTTGAAGATAACTCGCGCTCCAGCGCGAATTGAGGATTCCGGTAACTTAGTACGCATCTCTCCTATGACTGATACATTCACGACAACTTCTCTTCTATGTCTGTAAGATGGTTAAAGATAGATAAAGATGGAGTACGATCCGCAAAGGCTTCTCGCAAAGATTTCATCCCAACTTTCCTCTTTTCCATCATCAAGATTCAAGAAGTCAGCGTATCGCTCATTAGGATGCCTTTTGCTAAGTACGTACACACCGTCGTTAATCAGTACCACTAACCAATGGATAGTGATCCTCGACTAGAATCATATATGACTGTTAGAGTGTGACGAGACGAGGCGAAGAATGGCGTGTTGGGAGGTTGAAATCTTCCTGGAATATCGTTGCTGGTTTGAAGGAGTACCGTGACAATAGCGCAAAGCCTCTATGGGTGAAACACGGACATGACCGCCGATTTATGGCAGTGGAGCAGTTCCCTACGCAACTGCATCGCGGGATATGAGCGCATTCTCGTATCGTATTTATGTAGAGGATCACCTTGTGTATTGAAGAGAACTCACATCGTCAAACGTACCAAATCTACGAGAAAAGCGACAATGTCGCGTCGGTCAATTGATGCGTGTTCTGCAAGTTTTCTGAACCACGTGCTGGGAAAGTGACTTTGACGGCCTGAGCGTGTTCCTCGTCATGTTTTGCTCACTTGTCAACCACGTTCTACTCGCCTCCGCCGTCATTACCGCTGCTCTTATTGCTCATTAAGGAGAGAAGAACGTCCCCGACATGCCACACGCTCGACCTGGTGTGTTTATTGCAACGCCAGAACATCTGCCAGGGGATAAATGAGCTGCCTCGCGGTGACTGACGTGTTACTGACGCTTCCGTCCACGGTCTAAACCCGACGAATTACGAGAGTCTCTGCCTGCAGGCCGTATTGTCCTCGTCGAGCGCGGCCGCTGGTACACCGCGAGGCAGACAACCCAAGCCTGCAGTCCACGCGTGTGTGGCCGCCGAGCACGTGAGCGCGTTACGACGAGACCGGATGGCGTGCCTCATGCGCTCCGACTGCTGATGGAAATCAAACGCTGTTTCCCCATCGGTGCCATCTGGTGTGAGTGGCAGTCCTCTTTTGTTTAGCACCGACGTCTATTTGGTGCTAAGATACCCACCGATTAGAATCCTAACTGTTGGTCAATTGTCGGCGACGATACTTGAGCTGCTCTTCACGAGAATGCTCGACCCTTGAACCCCTCCTCGAACCTCCATCTTGCTCGCCACTTGTTGTCGCAGCGAGCGATCGCAGGGTCGAAACCCGCAGCGTGCGAAGAATTTCATTAAGGCGGTGTCGGCGCCCCACTTATTGGTCAGTGATCTAGCAATTCAAGATTATATCCGGCAGCGTTTTGGCGTGTGCGTGTGTTTGGCTGCCAGACAAGATGCGATGGCTGGTTCCATCTTGCAGCGTCTGTGGCTTCGCCCAGGCGGCGAATAAGCAGGTCCCGCGCTGATGCAGGAAGACTCACGTCGGACAGGCTGCTCAAAACTCCTCTTCTCTAGGGCGTTCCCCGTGTTCAGTTGGAGCACGCAACCCACTCCAATTCTCAGCCCGCACCCTCTCTCGTCGCTGTCCCTCCTCTCCACCTCCCACCACGACGAGACCACGATCAGAGCATGGAGTCCAACACGCGTTATTCGACTTACTCTCTCACTGCAGATGTACGTATCTACAACATATTGTTTTAGATGAGCAAGGCACTGATGCACAACATTTGCTCGATCACTTAAATCCCATGCCCTACTGCTGCGATGCCCCTTTGACTGCCTACCTCCGGTCCTTCATGCAGCGCATCCCAGAGTGGTTGAGCGATGAGCCCTTCAACTTCGACGATGCCCACACGCCACCGTCCTATCTAATCGCCTCGCTTCAAGAAGCTTTCAACGAACCTTCGTACGACCAACAACAACCACCGACTTACGACAACATTGTCGGCACCTCTAGCGATGTATCGCCTCGGAGAATGTCCGTGGCGGCAGAGAGTATGTGGGACGACGAGGACGAAGAGAACGACAGCGACGATGACGAGACTTCGGAAGTTGCCGAGGATGAGGATGATGATGAAGACGAGTTGGCGTATGGGAGAGTAGGGAGTCTGGAGCACCCACGGTACGCAGGCCTCTGGAGCTCTCCAGTCGACCGAATATCCGAAGACTCAGAATCCCTATCCACACCAACCGCATCGTCCTCCAACTCAAATCGCTCAAGCGCCCTCCCATCTGCACCTCCATCCAAACACGATGATCACCCCCACTCGCACCCAGAACATTCTGCAATCCCACCGGCATACCATCTGCTTCATCTGCAACCTCTATCTGGCTCAGGCTTACGTGAAGAATCGACTTCGTATCATGACTTGACTGCTAGTCTCGCTTCTTTAGACGATCAGCTGCTGTTGACGCCGTTCTCTGCCTTTGCGGATGCATGCTACGAAGCGTCCGTGCTCGGGGATACCTCGCCCGCCACTGCACGTCCATTCTCCCCCTCACCCTCACCGTACCCGCGAAAAGTCATACGTGCGCTCCCGCCAATACCCGTACAGCCCTCTTCGTCCACGATCACTACCAACACACGGGTAGTCGAAGACGACGAAGATTCAGACGAGGATGAGGAGGAAGACGATGAAGTACCGAAATCGCCAGCGCAGACGTTCAACGTGATCGCCTCTCCACCCCTGATATGGGACCCGAAAGTCGAGGAACACAGCAGGAGCCGGAGCGAGCTTCCGATTAGCATGTCGAGGAGCATATCGGCCCCGTACTTCCTCCCCCCTCCTCACATGCATGCCCAAGACGTCTCGGGCTTCTCATCGCCCACGAGCGAAAGCGGGCGATCAGCCCAGCACAAATCTGTATGTACACTCAATCCCCTCTTTCGTAGTATATTCGCAGTTCACTGACCACGAGTGATGATAGAGCAAAGCTGATACGATGGCAGAAGTGGCAGCTCTATTCCTCCGTGGGCCTATACACGTAGGCGCGCAGGACTCGTTGGGAGTCAGCGCGTCGCCTGCGCGGGCTGAGCGTGAGAGCTCGAAACGGTCACGGAGCCAGTCGAGGCCGCGCACGAACGGGTCGATGAAGATGAAGGGTCTTCTGAGGTCGTTGAATATTAGTCAACCGAGGTGGTTGCCTTCTTGAGCAAGCTTGGTTCTCGACTATCTCCCTAGTCTCGCAAGCCAGACTCTCACGGCATCCCAATTTGGGAACCCTACCGTGAGAGTCTGGTGTATTCCCAACAGGG
>JAXQGN010000512.1:0-20199 GCA_037039805.1 Irpex sp. M6601 | reverse complement strand
CGATGTTGCTAAAATTTAGCAACACACCGTGTCACGGGTCACACCCGGCCCCGTTAAGGTCGAAAAAGTACAGTATGAGTGTATTTTATGTGTCAATACAGTAGTTGCAAATTTGGTACATCGCTTACCGTTCATAGCTACTGCCACAGCTGCGGCATCCAGTAAGCCTGAGTTCTCGTCAGGACGAATTCGAAGAGTCTCCGAGTCGTCTTTCGATGAACATTGGATGCACGTGACGCTATCGGATCTGGCTGGCGCTGACTCTGCTAAGTCGGATGGAATACTTGCTACTCAGTTTCAACTGCGTCAAAGATACACATAATCCTCCAGACTTACGCTTCCGAGTCACTTGTTCAAGCAATGCCAGAACCTACTCCCGCTAGCACGGCCGCGCAGGTCGGCGAAGCGATACATGAAAGCGAGCACGGAGGGTGTCCTTGCCGGCAGCAGGATGCGCCAAAGCGCAAGACCTTTCGGCGCCCTCCACGAGCACCAATATACATCGTTGCAGGTGGACTTGGGGTACGGAAGGCGTCACTAGCAAGAAGATCAGTGGAGAACCCAGGGGACTTTCGCGGTATGCTCAATATTCTTACTAACTCTGGTGTATTGCTAAATGGGAGCTCTGCCAACGGACTATTAGAGACACCTGATGTGTCTTCTCGTACACATGTGGTATTACCTGGGCAGCCAACTGGATGGACGGCTATGGCGCAGGCTGTACGGAATTTTGATGAAGAGAAGGTGAAAGACTGCAAGGAAGACGTCGATACCTTGCTTGTCTTTGTAAGTTTTTGATAGCTCGCCGGATTATGAGTATAACAACTAACACTCTTTAGGCGGGTCTCTTCTCAGCAGTGTTAACGGCCTTCTTGATCGAGTCGTACAAGAACCTGTTGGACGACCCCACGACCCAGACCCTATATGTTTTGCGTCAGCTCGCTTCACAGACATCCAGCTATCAGCTCGAAAACGGCCAGCTCATCAGCAACGGGCCTGAATTCTCAGTAACGCCGTTTGAAGCAACTACAGTCGATATCCGAGTTAATGTTCTTTGGTTCGCAAGTTTATTATTCAGCCTTATCACCGCATCTTTCGGGATACTGGTCAAGCAGTGGCTTCGCGAATTTCTCGCCGCTGAAAACCCGTCGCCGCAAGCTCGTCTTCGCCTTCGCCATGTGCGATATCCCCAGCTGGCCCAATGGGGAGTCCTCGAGATAGCAGCGGTATTACCACTGCTATTGCAACTTTCCCTTGCATTGTTCTTCGTGGGCTTGTGCTACTTCACTGCGTCGGTGCACCCTAGCGTGGAATATACGGCACTTCCCTTGGTACTGGGTTGGACAGTCTGTTTCTTCACCGTGACGATCCTGCCAGTGTTCTTGCCGCGGTGCCCATACCGTACAGCACTTCTACGGAGTCCTCTACAGTATCTTCATCGAGCAGCTGGTCGGGTCGCTAAGAGGACTTCCAACGCATGCCGGGCAATCCTTGTACGGCCAACGCCCCTCAGCCACTGGCGGGAAGTATGCCTTGCTTGGGTGGAAAGGACATGCACAAAGCTGTATGATTTACTTGCAGAGCAAGATGTATCTCAGATCATTCGCCGAGCGGGTAATGATATAGAGATTCTTGAGTCTGTGGACTCGATTCAATCAGATGACGAACTCCTTGGGACAGCGATCGCAGAAGCGGTAGAACACGTGCGCTGCTCAACGGAACAATTTGAAGAGTTTTTGCAGAGGATATTCGAGAATCGGGGGTATCCAGCAGTTCATGAAGTCGTGCCATCCAGTCGTGCGGACCGACAGGTGACTCGACCATTTCCACTTCCGGTTTTGAATCTACGACGTATCTCGAAACAAACTCGCAATGCCATCTGTGCTGTTATCTCGCACTATGTCACCAACATCCATTTCAACGCCGGGCCTATGATCAACATGTGGACAGTTGAACGGGAAGAACTCAGAATCGTACTCGTGTGCATGATAATGCTCTCTGTTTCTGACTGTACCCTCCCCGAAGATGGCCTGTTCATTCTGCGAGGACCGGTCTTCCGCTTTCGTGGAACGCTTATCATCAGCCATCTTATTCGCTCAGCTCTTCATACACCTGCACATAGCCGGGGGCATGATACTCCGGAGGATAGGGCCTCCTGGTTGCTCCGAGGGCTAGGCAAGCTCTGGCAACACCTTGAACTGGGGACAGAGTCCTTGCTCAGCATTGCCCATTACGCTATGACGGAGTACGGGGACGTCAGTAGGGAAGAATTCCATTGTCATCCCATGCTGGTAGACGGCTGGTACTTGAATCACCTGGATGCAAGACAGAAATCCGATTTCACAATTCTGCTCCTAAACGGCACGGCAGGTATTCTTCACAAAGAGCGTGGCACGTACAACGGCTCGGAGTTTGACCTTCGACTCGTATTGAGGGCGATTCTTAGACTATCATACTCGACGGGGAAGTATAACTACGCACTCGCGGACGCAACCACTTTCGACTTTATCCTCAATGTGCTTCTTTCCGAGTTGGACTCTGCACTTTCCCTTGTTGATGCTCTGCTTCAAGCCCCTCTCTCTTGGGTGTACGTTTTCAGTGTCCGTTTTCTGGACTCTGGCAGATTCGACTCGAGCCCGGCTCCAACGTACGGCATCGACATTCACGCGTACGGTAGGTGTCTTGTCTTTAAAAGCCCACCTCATACCCCTCATACTGTCGTTATCTGTAGATTGGTGTGCACGTTTGGACAATTACATCGCAGCTGTTTCGACCAAGTTCGCAGGCGCTGAAAATCCGATCTCGACCACTGATGCTCTCAAATTATGCTATTTCGCAACCGCTTTGGTGCGGTTCCTCGTACCTGTCCAGCCACCGCAGGAACAGTGGGCAACGCTATTCAGCATACTCCTCGATCACATCGAGCAGCCCTGCTATGACCAATCGCATTTGAGAAAGGCGAAGGCTGCAATCGCCGATCATATGCTCAACATGATATATCTGGTGGAGCAACCTGAGAACGGACGCGCGTGGACGAGCTCAACAGACGGTGACGAGGAACTATACGCAGCGTGGGCCGACAGCTGGAAGGACGGTGACGGACTGTTCCCTGACGCGCTCCTGGAAAGCATCGCTCCGTATGCTCCAAAATCGACAGTGAGCAGAACCTGGAGGTCCCGCAGGGCTATAGCAGCTGCACAAGTGAAGCAGTCAATCATGCAACCTCCGTCCATATTAGACCGTCCAGATGACTGGCGTGATGTCCCAAAGATTCACCAATCATCATTCTTTGATGATGACTAGAATAGCTCAGTATAGTAGCATATGTTTGCTGCATTGTTTTACCGATTCCTTGGGAGAACTTAAATGTATGTTGGCCAGTAAAGATTCACGGTGACGTTGAGCATACTACTAGTAGTGTGGGTAACTTCCAGGCGTACTTGGATAGCATCCAGAAACGTTGCCACATTCGCGAGGGCAAAAGCAAAGGTCATGATAATGCAGCAGTAGGATGATATCTCACGGCCTAAATACGCAGATGCACTGCTCCAGTGAGTGGAGCCAGCATACCCACCCTCGAGACTCCATGGTGTGCACCTGATATTGATGGTGATATTGACTGGCCATAGGAATCGTGCCGTACTGATATGTTATGATAGAATAAGCGGTTTGGATGTAATGAACGACAGCACTGTCCTGGCCATGAAGTCGTGAAGTCACGGTTGTTAATAAACACATTTAATTTAAGCCTGCCGTGTCCCATGCTACACCTATTTACTCCACAGTAACACTTCACTTTTATTCCTGATTGCCTGAGCTCTAAGTAGACCGTCAGCTTTCGTTATCACGAGGGAGCCATGGCTATGGAGCCCAACGCACACCCCTGTATAGGGCTAAAAACCCGCCGATAAATGACTCATCTCTCAAGTAGGCAAGCTCGAACGAAGTGCATCGCTCCAAACTTTGCCAGACACCTCTACTGACGAGACACGTACGGCGAAACTTGAATCGGGGTCGTGGATACGGAAGTACTGCCGTACTGTTGACGCCGACGGATTATTGAAGGGAGGCTCGCCTTGTGGGCAAACACAGGGGCAAAGGCAGTGTCCCTGTCCTTCTTTACCACGCTACCGAGCCTGTACATCCACGCACCACGGGCACATCCGGTGTGTTATGGCCGTAGATACCCTCATAGACGGTGTGTGCAGCATCAACCGCAAGGTCGATATCCTCGACTACACTCAGATACCTGATCAAGGGCAATGCAGAGAGAAGAGTGGCCGGTCGTCACCCGTCTGACTTGACTACTAGACTGTGACCCTCTGATTCGTCGCCGAGAAACAAGCTCAATTTTAGTCAGTGAGCAAAGATGAGTTACTCACGCAAGTTCGTTCGTCCTCTCTCTCGGCCTCTATTTTTGCTAAAGACATCATCACATCCTGTCCGTATAGCGCTTCGCGCATGAGAAGATCTACAAGACTCGGTGTCAGAAATGAGGGAGGATGAGGATAGCATAAGAGGTCGGGGAAGGTAGTTAACGCGTGGCGATTTACCGTGATACATATGGCAGCCAACGCATCCAATAGCGTCCAGGCAAACAAGAGGTTAGAAGGCTGGGCGAAACAGTAGAGTCAGCGAAGTCGTCCTGTAGTGCGTTCTGTAGTGACAACTTGAAGCTTAAGACGAACAACCTTTGTTGAGTTTGACTTCCGCTTTGGGAGTACGCGCTCAAGAAGGTCTTCTGCCAATGCTAGTGGGCGTCTCACATCTTGAAGTCCACTCCTACTACTTAATCTAAGTAAGACAAAGTCTAAATTCTGACTGTGCTTATTTACTACATAGTCGGATCGATACCTACTATTTCATTCCAAAGGTAATGCAACCCTCTGTCCCTCAGTCACCGGATAATCCTATCTTGGGGTCGACACAAGATGCGGGCGGCGAGTACATTGTCAGGTCATCCCGGTCGAGTGTGGCGAGTAACTCGTCAAGATCGGAGGGAAGAAACAACCCTCGTAGAAGCTCGCCGCACTATGTAGGGGCTGGACGTAAGGTCGAGAGGGCATCGCTGTCTAGAAAATTACGGCAGAAAGGCTACCGGCACAATTCGCAAGGTACGTTCTTTCCAGCGGCTGCCGAAAAGATGCCATTGTCATCACGAATGTCTAATATAACGATATGCATAGTGAACGATTATCGCGACACTCGAGGGGAAAAGACCCAGTTGATGCTGTCTGGTCAACCCACTGGTTGGGCTGCCATGGCGCATGCAGTTCGAAACTTTGACGAGGAAAAAGTGAAAGACTGTAAAGAAGATGTAGATACTTTACTAGTTTTCGTGAGTCACTCACCGCATCTTTCGAGTCGACAATTCCAATTATTGACCGCGTTCGATAAGGCTGGCCTTTTTTCGGCAGTATTGACTGCATTCTTGATCGAGTCTTATCAGAATCTACTCGAGGACCCCACCACCCAAAGCCTTCTCGTTCTCCGGCAGATCGCTCTACAGACGTCCAGTTATAGCTTGCAGGCTGGAATGCTCAACAGCACTGCATCTCCTTTCGTTGGGGAGACGTTTCAACCCTCCGCAGCCGACATACGCGTCAACGTCCTTTGGTTCGCGAGCCTGCTATTCAGCTTGGTCACTGCTTCGTTCGGTATACTGGTCAAGCAGTGGCTTCGTGAATTTCTTGCCGCAGAGAATCCTTCGCCTCAGGCTCGCCTCCGCTTGCGCCACTTGCGCTATCCCCAGCTTGTCCAATGGAAGGTGTTCGAGATCGCCGCCGTACTGCCGCTCCTTCTTCAACTCGCCCTAGCTCTCTTCTTTGCTGGCTTGTGTTTCTTCACTGCGTCTGTGCACGCGAGTGTCGAGTACACTACGCTTCCTCTGGTCCTTGGATGGACATTCTGCTTTTGCACCGTAACGGTCTTACCCTTGTTCCACCCACGCTGCCCTTATCGCACGGCATTGCTGAAAACTGGTGTACAGTCCGTTCATCGGTTTATTGGCCGGGTCGCTAAAGCCGCCTCTGTGACTTGTCGCACCATTCTTTCTCATTCGCCACGCGGATCGCAGAGACGTCTCAAGGAGAGACTTCTTGCTAAAGTAGAGAAACCTCTGACGAGATGGTCTGCCTTCCTCGCCGACCAAGACGAAGCACGAATGATGACACATACAGAGAAAGATATAGAGATCCTCGGAACAGTGGACTCCATACAATCCGACGACGAGCTGCTTAATACAGCTATCGCTGAAGCAATGGACAACATTGATTGCAAGGCGGAACAGTTTGAACAGTTCCTACGGACTATACTGGTAAACCGAGGTTTCCCGTCCGCTCCTACAGTCAGCGTCCCTGGTCCACGTGGGCCCAGGTTACTCCCTCCATTCCCGGTACCAATTTTGAATCTACGACAAGTTTCGAAACAGACTCGGAAAGCTATTTGCACTGTCATGTCCCACTATGCCGCGAATGCCCGCTACGCTTGCGGAACTATGGTTTTGAACGCGTGGAACATCGATGATTCGGTATACCAGACGGTGCTCATGTGCATGATTATGCTTGCGCTATCTGACTGTCCATATCCCGAGGACGGCCTCTATCTTGTCAGAGGCTCTCATTACCAGGCACGTGGCCCGGATACGATACAGACATTATTAAATAGGGCCCTCGAAACAGCTGTTGTAGAACGCAATGACGAAGGATATGACCTCTCCGAGGACAAGGCTCGACTACTACTGCAAGGGCTTGGAAAGCTCTGGGATCATATGGATGTGGGGACTGGCCCACTTCTAGACACCGTTTTCATCACAATCAGACAGTACGGCGGGCTTGACGGAGAGGGATCTTTCATCCTCCCTCACTCTCGCCGCCAACCTAATGTAGATGACTGGCCATTGGATCATTTACCACCACGAGTCGCATGCGACTTGGTGGGCTTACTTCTCGTTGGCACTGAAAGTATTCTGCGCCAAGAACACGGGACCTTTGCTGATGCAGATATGGACCTCTCAACTGTCTTGAGAGCGATCATTCGGCTCTTGTACTTCGGGAAGGCCTCCTTGGTTCATTACTCCCAGGAGAACTCCTTCGATTTCATCTTGAGCGCGCTGCTTTCCCAGCGGGATCTGGCCTTGGTGTTTGTGGACGCATTGTTGCAAGCTCCTTTGGACTGGCTACGTGTCTTTATCCGACGCTTTCCAGATCGTCTAGCTACTGATCAACCGACCTACGGCATCAGGATGCACGCATTCGGTATGTGTCGTTTCATTGCTTGGCTTCATTCCGCAGCGACTGTACTGAGAATGCATTCACAGATTGGAACATGCGACTAGATAACTTTACTAACGCAGTTTCGACGAGGCTCGCCGACATCAAGAAACCCATGTCCAATGCTGATGCTCTGAAGCTGTGCTACTTTGCAACGGGCATGAGCAGATTCCTCGTCGTCGTGCAGCCACCTCGCGAGAAGTGGGCTATTCTCTACAATTTACTTCTTGACCGCATCGACGGCCCCGCTGTAGGCGATCAGCTGCGACCCCTGGCCGACGATAAGGCTGCAGTGGCAGATCACATGCTGAATATGCTTTTCTGGGCGGAGGGAGGACCGTCTCGTGCGTGGACAAGAGGACAAAACGGCGACGACGAACTTTACGCGGAATGGTCGAACAGCTGGCGAGAGGAATATGGCCTTGTTCCCGAGAGACTGATCAGGAGTATCGCTCCGTATACCAGTTCGCCTTTGACAAGAATGAGGGTATCTTGGAGGGTTCGTCGGGCTCTAGAATCAGTGCGAGTGGAAACAGAGAAACCGGTGCGGACTTATAGTTTCTTATTCGTGTGAGACAGGTATTGATTACGACGTACAGCAACTATCAGTAGTTTATGTTCCACTTGATAAGCCAGGACGGACGATGCTTAGGCTGTGATTGTAACAGACCAACACCTGCACAAATGCCGTCGATACGTAGTCCCCCAAGGCAGAGTAGACTATGTTCAACCTTCGGGGCTCAGGATCTCGTGTCTGACTCGATACGTAAGTACGCATGTATTTATGGCCATTTAGCGATCGAGCTGCAGCAAATGGCTATTTGGGCTGGATGAAACATGGCCAATCCGGTCTCTCGTAGTCTAGATATGCCGTTTTGCACGTGCACTGTTCCACTGGCAGTGGTACTACGATCCATGCAGCATATCGCAGTTTGACTGCGATACCGGAGTCGCCTACGGTTGGTAGTCAATGATAACTCTGATGAACGAACGTAAAAAGCTCTAATTGGTACGTATATGGCGACAGAAAGAGGGGAATGAGCATACTTCCGAGATGTGCACCTAAATTTGATGGCAATAACATCGACTAGAAGTAGAGGCCGCGCACTAATAGTGGTTGGGATGTAATCACGCGTTGGGGTCCTGGTTGAGAGATCATAATATTGGCATTTATACTGAGGCTGCATCGACGTCAACGTGCCTCGTAGCCTAACGTATCTCGACATGCCGATGAAAACATCGCCTGATCATCACGGGCAGTAAGCGGAAGCAGGTGGCGAACAGCGAAAATCCACCCATCCTGAGTCTGGACAGTCATACATTCGCCGAAGGAGCACATGTGTAAGAACAAAACCATGCTCAGATGTGAACGTCCTGGTGAGCTGCGCGTACGTACCCACTGGCAATCGCCCTGCGATGCATCATAGACGTTTATGGCGGGCTTAGACGGATCGCTCCTCCAGTATACAAGGACGCGTATGGTGTGGGATGATACTTCTGTAGCGGGCACTGGCAGATCAGCGTGCATGTCTTTGAAAAACCACAAGTATGCGACCAACCTATGCCGTGCCATCTCTGCTAGTGCTCGACACCGTGACGCTAGCACCTTGATCGTCCTAGTTCTAAGTAGAGAAAGTCAGCTTTCGTTATTGTATTAATGCGTCGTAGTTATGGGACCTACATGAGTTCAGCTTGATCAATCTCGTAGCCAAACTGGTGGACGGCATAGAGATAACTGATTACTCACGGACGAACACCTCTCCCTCAGCCCTACACACTCGAACACCAAACCCAGCATCCTTTCTTAACGAGACACGGCGAAACTTGAAGGTGACGTTGTGGATGCGGAAGTAGTGATCGATAGTGATACAAACGGAGGCACCGTCGCACCATAGCCGTTGATCACGATGACGACAATAGCTTGAAGTGAGGTGTGGTGAACGCGATGATCGGGAGCTTGAATAGGACTGAGATTTCGTGATGATGACTGCACGGACAATATCTGAGCGAGTGAACAAACTGAGTCAAATAGAGAATTGCTCGCAAAGGTAGTGATCTGGCCAGCGATAACGTGGTGGGTCGAGTAGACGACCTGATGGATGTCTCTTTGCCGCTGAGCCATGGATCTTCTCTGGCGAGACAATAGAAATAGCATTCAAGGTGCCGATACTTAGCCATGGGTCAAGTCGTCTTCTTGGCCAACGGAAGGTCTTAATGTTATCGTAGAGAACGGCGAGCTCGAGAGTGGCGACTTGTCGTTGTGCTTACCCTTACGCGAGCAGGCTTGTATATGGCACATCGCAGGTAAATCCCGTGTGCTATGGTTCCCGACACCGTCAGACATAGCTGCGTTGACAATGGCATCAATACCTTTGATTGCACTCGGAGACGCTGCCGCAGGCCACTCGATGGCGGAGAAAGAGGCAGATTGGTCGGTCGTCACCCTGGAGAGCTTGACGGTATGTAGCGAAATTATTAGTTGCTGAGAAGGGACCAAAAGAAGGGACTCAGTCCAAGGCAAACATAAGCACATAATGAGTCACTCACCCTTTGCTCATCCCCACTCTCACTCTCTATCTCTTTCCAGCATTGTGTGATGTTCTCATTGTGCACCGTAACACAATAAGTCGGTGCATGTTCTCGCATTGAGACCGTGACGAGTCTGAGACCGAGGGCAGGCTGTCGCGAGCCATAAAAGTCCTCCACCATGTTCTGCTTCGCATATCCCTAAACTTGCAGCTACGACTATTGTGTGTTGCTCACGTTAGTAGTGAATTTACGACGATATATGAGGATGAGTGTCACTCAGAATGCATAAATCACACAACAACCGAGGGGCACCCGAGCGACGAGTGCTCCGGCCTGCAGCTCCGTGCGTTCAGGTCATCGCCGTTGTCGCAGCATCTAGTGCCGAGGATGTTGACGGATGTTGATAATGCGGAGATGGCCACAGTTGCAAACTTATTTGCGGCTAGGCTCGTGAACCAGCCTCTTATACCTCGTACCTCGGAATAGACTTGCGGCAGGACGAAGTGTGACTTTGCCGACACGCTATGTAACGCGTGACAAGTCGCGTCGACCGCGCGAAGACGCATGACAGCCTCCTACGGAGATAAGTCGTGTACCACGCGA
The DNA here is from genome assembly GCA_037039805.1 of Irpex sp. M6601. NCBI lineage: Eukaryota > Fungi > Basidiomycota > Agaricomycetes > Polyporales > Irpicaceae > Irpex > Irpex sp. M6601. The sequence goes on along the minus strand of JAXQGN010000512.1, from coordinate 9,796 downwards.
TGTGCACACTTCACTTAGGAGGCAAGCAAGTACCAATGCATGTGGCGAGAGTCGTCGGTGGAGGCTGAGCGAGAGAGGTCATGATGGCGCGGAGACAAAAAGTCTCGTTCGACTGCCTCTTTGGTAGGCTTCGGGCGCCAAACACGGCGTCGCGACGCTCGTCGCCTCTTGAAGTCTACTCTCATCTAACGCGACGTCCTACAACCAATCTTGGTGTCGAAACCGCAAAAATCTCACAAGCAGGTCTTTGAAATCAACTATTGGATCTTTCTCACGATATACCAGTCATAGGTTTCAGATGCTCACTCACATCGAGTGCTGGTTACGGAGCGCCGTTGGCTGCTGCCACACCCTGAAAGACTCAACTGTGTCAACCACTGTGACCATGAATCCCAGAATACGATGCGATTTGAGCGTACCAACCGGTGGCCACTCTGCCAAGGCGTAGGGTACAGGAGGGCTGGGGATAGCTGTCCAAGTGTCGCCACTTTACTGCGCTAGACCAGTCATCTCGTGTATCGTCGGCCGTCAACCCGACTCGAGGTGTGATAGCTCTTTGGCGGCGTAACATGCTAAAGCCACCTTCAATGTAGGAGACTATGTACGCGGTGGCTTTCTCGCGAGTCGAAATCCCTAGCCACGGCCCACCATGAATAACAGCTCGTACCAAACCTGGCCGACACTCCTTCCAGAGTAATCACCTCAACCCGCCCCACACTTCCACTCGTCGCTCCAAACATCATGCACCAAGCCCGACTCGACACCATATTCGATACCAGCTCAATACGCCGCAATGGATCAAGACTGCCCCCCGCACGGAACGCCTGAGCCAAGCCCAGTGGAACACGAAACACAGAAGCAGCTCGCGACGGACACCTCTGCAAGTGAAACGACACGCGTACGGTTTTACCATCGTGGTACGCTGGGGGTTAGTGTAGCTAGCATCATTTCGGGTGGAGAGTGTGGTCGTCTGGACGATGCTATGGATAATGCGAGCGATGATATCCCTCCCGTTTTACTGCGTGAAGGAGGCGCGCTTCGTGTAAAAGTCGCTGTAAGAGTCTTTTCATCAAACTTATGTCGCGCCCTCACGCTAGCCTTATTACGCAGGGAGTGACGGGGCCCTATATTCTCTTACGCACGGGCAACGCTGGAGGTTGCACCAAGCTCGGCCAATTATGTTTACTTATTGGCAAACTCCTCTCGCAGTCCTCTCTCTACAGACGCAGCGCCGGTGATCCAGGTATGTGTGCTTAATCCCTACGAACGTCACTAGCGTTGTGCTGAAAGTATTAGGGGCTCGTTATATGCCGCGTAACCTGGTTATAACAGAGTTGGTTGAAGAGTCGACAGGGAAGTGGGTTGTTTACTGGCAATGTCGTTGCAGCTGACTTCCTACGTGGCCCAACTTGAAGAAATATCAAGTCATCGTGGCCAATGCATTCCCGGCACTCGCCCTGCCTATTTGGATTGGTTCCATTCGACACTCCGAGTCTGGATTACGCTTGTTACATAGTCGTCATTTGTATCCGTGACAGTAATTATCACATAACTGCAAACGAAACGAACATACATACTCGACCGCACGACACAAGAATGTCCGACCGCGAACTGAATCGTACGGAGAGAGCAAATAATAGTGACCCCCGGTCCGCTCGCATAGTTATTGCACATGCCTTATGATGTCGAAAAATCAGGTACACATCTTTTCCAGTCATCCTGCACATTATCTCTGCCAGTATTAGTGTATTGGGATTGTAGTTCGACTGTCGCCGAGTCTACTTACAGCAAGACCAATAACGATAGACCCGAGCGCGAAAGGATACAAATCCGGCAGGGAGCGGCAAGTGATGCCATGACCCCGGACCACTCCCGCGCGCCCAGAGAAGTTGCGAGAATCGGCAGTCGGAACACGTACATAAATGCAAAGTCATATTATTCTGACAATATAGTGTATATGTAACTGCCATATTGAACTGTATCTATCGTCTTCAACACGTGTAATACTTTCATGGGCCTGAGCCGTCTAAGCGCGCAGGAGTGGTCTGGGGTCCCGGCGCCATATGCCGCCCCCTGCCGGATTTGTATCCTTTCGCGCCCGCCGGGTTTATCGTTAAAGTTGGTCTTGCTGTAGTATACTTGCTTTGATGCTTATCTTTGGCTTGTGATGCGCATTCCGAGTGCACACAGCTGCGTATTGTGGCACCCTCTAGGACAAACTTACAGATTCTATCCCATGGCCAAATCGACGTCTGCTTCCTGGTCGATCTTGTGGAAGCTATGGATGACGAGCGTTTATACACCTGCCGAATTGGGAAGGGGAACGCATCGAGGCAACCTGCATACACTCAGCCTTGATGTGAGCTTTGAGGTACTTGCGAACACGCTAACAGAGTAGTATTCAGGCCCATCCGAGTCGAGCTTCAAGTCTTCAAGTCTTCCTTACGCACTTCAAGTCCTTTCTTACCGAGTCTTCGGTCATAGATCAGTCACGGCCCATTGCAGTAACACTACTACTTCGATGCAGTCTCAGGCCAGTGATCATGAGTTGCCGGCATCGCTTAACCAAGAGTCTATCATACAGAAATCAGCGAGTGACGACGGTTCTGAACCATCGATCGTGGCAAGCACGTCAATGAAAGCTGGAAGGATTAAGCCTCGTCGAGGGCTGCCACGTTATGTCCTGACAGGACGAAAGGTGGACAGGATATCATTGACTGGAAGGATACGAAGGAAAAGAGGCGACTTACAAAGTGCGTTCAGTCAATACAGCCAATATTGACAGCTAACTCTACATGTCACAGCTTATTATAGGCCCATACAAATTGACACGAACGCCCGCGATACATCAGAGAAGAAGACCCAGTTAGTACTTGCAGGCCAACCGACAGGTTGGACAGCCATGGCGCATGCTGTTCGAAACTTTGACGAAGAGAAAGTTAAAGACTGTAAGGAAGATGTGGATACTTTACTCGTCTTTGTATGTCGTTTCTCGAACTTTGGGTGGCTATTGCCATGTACTCACGGCGATGGCGTCTCACAAGGCTGGCCTGTTCTCCGCAGTGTTGACGGCCTTCCTCATCGAGTCTTACAACAACCTCCTTGAGGATCCGGCCACTCAGACTCTCGTCGCTATTCGCCAGCTTGTCGCGCAGACATCCAGCTACAGCTTCAAAGCAGGGACACTCAATAGCACCGCCTCACCTCTCGTCGTGGAGGCGTTTCAAGCGTCGCCCACGGATATCCGGGTGAATGTACTCTGGTTTGCGAGCCTGTTGTTTAGTCTTATCACAGCATCTTTCGGAATCCTGGTCAAGCAGTGGCTTCGGGAATTTTTGGCTGCTGAAAACCCATCGCCTCAAGCTCGTCTTCGCGTTCGTCACCTACGCTACCCCCAGCTATCCCAATGGAAGGTGTTCGAGATCGCAGCTGTACTGCCACTGCTCCTTCAACTCTCCCTGGCTCTGTTCTTCGTTGGTCTATGTTACTTTACCGCCGCCATCCACTCAAGTGTCAAGTACACCACGCTTCCCTTAGTTGTTGGGTGGACATTCTGCTTGTGCTCCGTGACCATCTTGCCACTGTTCCTCCCACAATGTCCCTATCGAACAGCTTTACTCAAAGCCGGAGTACAGGCGCTTCACCGATGGACTGGCACCATCGCGAAGACCGTCGCTACTTCCTGTCGGGCTGTTGTTTCTCGATCAGCACCTCCCTATCGACTCAAAGAGAGACTGCTTATCAGAGTAGAGTGCCTATCTAAAGCGTTGTCTGTATTCCTCGCGGGCCACGACGAAGTGCGAGTTATGAGGCGAACCGACAAAGACGTAGAGATACTCGGTACAGTAGACTCAATCCAATCAGATGACGAGCTGCTTGGAACCGCGATCGCCGAGGCATTGGATCATCTCAATTGTCAACCTCAGCAGTTTGAAGGCTTCTTGCGGACCGTATTGGAAAACCGGGGTTACCCTTCGGCCCCTGCGGTCAGTGCTGCTCAGCCACAAGGCTCGATGCCCCGGTTGGGTGACCTATTCCCTGTACCTATTCTCAATCTACGGCTTGTCTCGAAGCCGACCCGAAACGCCATCTGCACCGTCATCTCCCACTATGCTACAAATGTACGTCCCAACCGTGGTGCCTCTGGCGTCGTCATAGGGGATACCGACCAGTTGGCGTACAGGACAGTGCTCATGTGCATGATCATGCTAGCGGTCTCTGATTGTCCATGCCCCGAAGATGGCCTCTACGTTATTGGAGGATTCAATTTCCGCTTTACCGGCTATGATGATGCGAACGCGCTGATACGTAAAGCCCTCAACACAGCTGTCGTTAACTATGACTTCCACGAGACAGGGCGCAACATCTCCGAAGACAAACCGGTATTGCTGCTCGAAGGACTAGGCATGCTCTGGGATCACTTCGATGCTGGCACAATCGAATTGCTGGGTATTGTGGTCTCCACGATTGAACAGTACGGAGGGGTTGACAACGACGGAGTTCCTTTGCTACGCCACATTGATCCTGACGCCAATGTAGACAACTGGATGTTGGATCATCTGGCACCGACGGTCAAGGTCGCGTTGATGGGTCTACTTGTGCATGGCACCGCGAGCATCTTGCGTAGAGAACATGGGACATACGTCGGCGCGGACTTCAACATCCCAGCTGTTCTAAGAGGCATTCTTCGGCTATCCTACGCAGCGCAGGGGTGTATATGTCCATCTCATGTCGAAAACGCCTTTGACGTTGTCCTGAGTGCACTACTAGCTCGACAAGACCTTACTCTTGTTCTTGTAGATGCATTATTGCAGGCTCCGATAAGCTGGCTGCGCCTCTTCACGGAGTGTTTCTTCGAGCGTTCTTCCACTTTTACACATCCGACATACGGTATCGATATGTACGCATTAGGTGTGTGTCAAGCTTTTATTTCCATATTCATTTCATCGCTGAAGCCAATTTATATACAGATTGGAATGCTCGACTGGATAACCTTACAGCCGCTGTTGCGAGCAGACTCTCCGAGTCAGAAGCTGGTGTACACGTCTCCAATATCGACGCTTTGAAACTGTGTTGCTTCGCTTCGAGCACAGCCCGCTTCCTCTTCATTGTACAGCCGCCACAGAAAAAATGGGCTAATCTCTTCAACATTCTCCTCGATCGGATTGATAGCCCGACTGAGGAAAACAAGACACTCTTGGACAAAGACAAAGCTGCCGTGGCCGATCATATACTCGAAATGATGTACTGGGCAGACACTAACAGCCTCGTTTGGACGGTAACAGAAGACGGGGATGACAATGCTTACAGGGAGTGGGTGAATAGTCGGCGGGAGGAAGATAGTATCTTCCCTGACAGACTATTCGAAAGTATTGCGCCGCACTCCTCGAAAATGCGAGAGCCCGGGTTCTGGGGAATCCGTCGAGCCCTTGAATCAATACAGGTGAAGACGAGAGACAAGGTATAGCACCTTTTCCTCTCTTCATATGTCACATATAGTGACTACAACAATTTGTCAGTCTTCGCCGCCCCTAGCAGCTGGGCCTGTCGACAATCCCACTTTAGATCCAGACAGTTCGCGCCTAGACAAGAGCGACGTCAGGACGAGAGATGTTCAAACCATGACGGTTTAGCACAAAATGGCGTAGATATGTAGAATACATGTCATGTCAAGAGGTTACAACGTTGATAACAAATACATCCAGGCCGCAACGACGATGACAAGCCTCGTAGGGCAAGGTAGACCGACATGCCAATGCAAACACTGCCTACTCGTCGTAATCAGTAAGCGGAAGTGCATGACCGATAGCTGGAATCCATCCATTCGGTCGGTTATACGCTCGTCGAAGGAGCACCTGTAATAAATCATGCTCAGATCGTATATGTTCCTGGCAAGTTGTATAGACGTACACGCCCATCCTTCGATGCAATCCAGACGTTGAGAACAGGCTTAGACGGGTCACCCCTACGGAAAACGAGAACGTTGAAGTCCGCTACGAAGGCATCATATAAAATGATGCTCCTACAGCAGGCAGATTAGCGTGCATGTCCGATTGAGATATTTGAGTTTTGTGACAGACCCATGCCAACCCTGCCCGGCACTCCAACACCGCTCTTGAATACCTGACTGTCCGAGCTGGAAGTAGACCCTGAACCCCCGTTCACGCCAGCTTTCGTGATTTTATGTACGAGCTATGCGAAACCTACCTGAGCTCGGTCTGACCAGTCTCGTCTCCAAACCAGTGGACGGCACCGATGGTAGTGAGTCCCTTAGCAGTTGCCATTCCTATTCCGTTTGTGTTCCTATAGAACGCAACGCTATCAGCGGGGACCACCCGGAGTAGCAGTGGAGATATATGCACACGCACCAGGTATCCTTGGAATATGCCCGCTCAAGAATGTTAAAGTGTTCGTCTTGGTAATAAACGCGGATCTGCTTATTACCTGCGACATACTCTCGTAGGTCAGTATGTCGATGATATCTTGGAATTTGACGTGAACGCACCACTCCAGCTGACTGCAGCGACCCCGGTACCATTGACGGCCTTACCCATTACGACAGGTTCGTCCCAAATCATCGATTTCGCGACTCTGATCGACCGCTCGTGTTAGTCTGATAGTGAACATCTATATAAACAACTTACCGATAGCACAGATAGCCTTCTTTATCCTGATAGAACAGTGTGATCTCGCCAGCTTTGTCGTCGCCGGTGACTGCGATTTGAGTACCGTGCATGCATTGCCTCTTGGAGTCGCATGGGGCGGAGATGTCGATCAGGGTTTCTTCGGATGCCTTGCTATTTTTGCCGACCGCTCTGTCATCGAGCCAGTAATAAAGCTGACCATTGCTCTCATGGAATACAGCTACATTTCCACCCCACTGTTATTGGAGTGCTCAGTAAGGAAGTGTGATATAAGTGGAGTGAGTGAGGGACTGACCGTGTATGTGCACAACGCGCTGGATGGATCGCATTTATAGTTTCCGGGCTCTATAAGACATGAAACTCGAACACCACGAAGGACGGATGAACGAAGACTCACGACGAGACCATGGCCTTACTTCTTGCATGGTAGCTATAACATAATCATCATGAGAAGGGTTGCATTAAGTCTGTACGACAGCAGACTCACATTTGTCCTCGCTGCGTTGAGCAATTTCGATTTGCCTCTGTGTCGTGGGGTTGTGTTCTACCACGACGGTGCCGTCGGCTAATTTCGTATACAGTCGTACGCCGGAGTCGTCGACTGCCGCTGCGATAGTCAGTGGGCCCTGCAGTGCACATATTCAGCGTCTATTCAGATAACCGTAAATGCATAAGCTGAACGTACAGTGTTAGGCATGGTGGTAGAATGTTCCTAGCGATTCGACCCTTTGCGGGAAAACACTTTGTGAGGGAATCGCGGTTGGATAGAGGCACGGTATCCTGGACTCTTATATATGTACACGCAATCTTGGTTGTGTGCGCATTGTGTTGGTCACTGGTTGAACTGAAAGTCTGCAGAACTCGGCAAATGACCAGGGATTTGATTGGAATGGTAAGAAGGCGTGGTAAGCGCCTAAACAACCTGGAAAGGGTCTTCGAGATGCAGCAGGGAACATTGTCCACGAGACCTAGTTTAGAGGTAGACTAACCATATGGTATCAGATAACGATAGCGACTCACACGAAGTGCTCAGAAGATATAGAACGTTGCTTCGTAGATATCTAGGGGGACTCAGTAGACGTCAAAGCCCGAGGCGTGGAAGACATACGTTTAATGATGCTTGAAGGCTCCTTGTAGTACGTTCAGTATATGTTCGTACTGGTGAATGTTGGAAGTGTCTTATAATTGCGAGCGGAGCGAGCATCCATTATCTTACACGTGAACCTGCCTTGGCCCGGTGCATTGTCTCTTTCCAGCGCTTATCTAGACGCCATCGTCGTTCGAAGCGCTTAATCTCGTTTCCTCCTATCGCCCAAATTCCACATTGTACGCCTTCCTTTCGTCAGTTTTTGCATCTCAAGTTGTTGTAATATGGATAATACATTATTAGCCAATTTTCTAATTTTTTCCGTTCACGTTCAATATGCTTTCCAGAGACTATAGCCGTTGTTGAGGTTGATGCAGGCCGCGCGTCCTCTCAGTCACGTCACCGAGCTGTTGTCACAGACATGCGCGCATTGTCACACTGCAGTCGACAACGTAGTCGACGTCCACGTCCGACTGTGCATGCCTTTATGTAGGACTTTAAGTCGCCAACCAATCTGAGGCACGAAGGTAGGGGTCGGTTTACGCCGTTCACGAGCCTGCGTTGAGGAACTGATCCACTTCACCCTGAGGCTACGAGCCTGGCGGCCCTGACCGCTGGCTCTGAACAAGTCAAGCTCCCGATTTACAAGCCGGACTCGTCTGTAAGTAAATTTACATATTTATAGTGTCGTTTGAAGTGAGTTGATATACTCATGGTATACCTATAGATAAAACTGCTGTCCTGGCATCACTCACTAGACCGGCACGCTGTGCCCGCCTGACGAGTGACTCGTCGAGTACGGTCAGCCACGGCTGTACTTATCAACGTTTCGCAGTTGTCGAGGAGCACTGACTGCGCCATTCAAACAGCCCACATCCTGCTCCCGACGTGCCTGGGGAATTTGTCCTTGAAGCCATCATTGCTACTCAGGCAAGTCTGCACCATGTAATTACTGTACCTGATAGCACCTGCCACCTGCCATCATGACTTAATGTTCTTAGACTTGATCAGCTTCGATGAGGGTGTCGGGGAGACCACCAGTACTAATTCTGCGCTTGATGGTTGTAGATTTTAATAAACCTCCCCCATTCACACACCGTAATCTTGTAACGGTACAAGAACCTGAGGGCCATAAGTATCACTGAGCAGCGACGATTATTTTCACAATTGGATGATACTGTGAACCTAGTCACAGAGATAAAATTTTGATAATAAGATTAGTATTGCTTAAAGCTTAGTAGTACCTTCTATTTCACGGTGCTCACGACACATGCCGATGCTGACTGACAATTCGCATGCCCGAAGCAACTGAGACTCCTCGCTCCGCTCGCATACCCGGTACGTCCCGGATCCATATTACGATTTTATAGCTGCTCGATAAAAACCCAATATATGTCGTATATGACACTGGATGTGTTCATTATAGGACACGGATTACATCAGCTAGTTCCACAAATTAAGGTTAACTTGACGGCGCTCATAAGGCGCTTGACACTTGAGCGGACCCTGAATTGCCTTGTCGTCGTTCCACCATGCCCGTTCTCCCTCAACGTTTTCTTCTCTAGGTATTGTCCATCTGACATCGTTGTGCAGCGGTACATTTAATCAAGAGGTCGAGGAGGCGCAAATCTGGGGTGTTTAGTAAGCTGTAGTCTGTCCTCGTCATCATACTTGGATCAATCATAACGTCGCCACGACTTGATAGGGCACAAGGAACTCTGGCGGTGTTCATCCGCTGAGCAATCGCACGGGTGCCCGCCAGCTTACCATCAGGCGGAGGCTTCCCTGCAATGACATTTGGGCACGGTAAGTCGTGTCAATTCTATAAGTCATAGCCGTTAATAAGCGCCACCGTGCGACATGCAGCTTAAGCTTATGGAGGAGGCGCATGCCACTGTGAGTGCTCCAGTAACTCCTCAGGCCTCATACCATGTTTTTAGTCTCCTTTTTTTCTAGGTGTGCCACCAATCGCCCAGGATATTGATACCCTTATTGCGAGCGGAGCGAGCATACATTGGCTAAAGGGGATCGCCCTGAACACTTCCTGGCGCCTAATTCATTGCAC
>JAXQGN010000511.1:0-26025 GCA_037039805.1 Irpex sp. M6601 | reverse complement strand
GCGAGGACGAGGTTCCCAAAGGAGACATGCAACTACCCAGTAAGGCAATTTGTCTGGTTTGGGACAACTCGAAGGCTGACAATCTCGATCCCGTCTCGCCAGGTAAAAAGTCGAACATGAACCGACCTCCTCTCCCCACAGAACTTACACCGTTACCACCATCTCTCACTCGAACTTCAAGCATCACTGCTCAGGTTCCAACACTCAGTACTCTAGTATCTTATCTCGAACACACCAACAATTCCTCATCATGAACTTCATCAGCCTGTTCTTCATCGGCGTCGCCGCGTTGTTCAACGTCGCCTGGCACCACCCTCAGTCCTTGCTCACCGTCTACCAGCTCACCCTCACCAGTGTCCAGTACGCGGTCTGCGACATCTCGACTCCCTCTGCGCAATATGGGACGGTCTGCAACTTCCTCGACGGCCTTCGCCTTCCTGCCGCGCCAGTCATGCTCACGATCTCTGCTCCGGATCGATACTCCTGGGCTGAGCTACCTCCACCACCTCCTGTCGACGCGAACACCTCACTCGTCGTTACTACGTCCAAGTCTTCACTCTCGCAGAAGGTCACCTCCACTGCTGTAGTTCGTAATCCCACTGCGTCGTCCAAATCGCTCACTCCTCCGGATTGGTTACTCGACGCAACTGACATTGTTTTGGCACTACTATGGCAGGTCCTCATGTGTGGGCTTACGATTCTGGTCTATGGCACTATCTGGTTCAATGTCGAGGGTGTCCCCGAGAATATCATACGCGGTCTTACTTGGCTCTTCTGTGGACCTCCCGTCGTTAACCGCCGCGTCAGGCAAACCATCTCCGAAGTCGAAGTTCCCGTCTACAACCCTGCCGACCGCGACGACAACTCTGCTGGCGATGTTCCCGAGACAGGACCGTCATTCCCATCTGGCCCTCCTACTCCGGCTGGGCCTACTCCAGAACCACTGGTCACTGTGGTAGCTGAACAGCCCGTAGCCACACCAACTACGGACACTGAGCCCAGGAAGCGTGTTCGCTGCGCCGCTCGGTGCCAGAGGATCAGGAAGCAGAAGGCTCAGGCTCGGGCAGAACAACAGGAGCCAGCGGTAGAGCACCTGGCAAACGCGCAAACCGATCCAGTCGAACCCCGTCGTAGCTCACGAGGAGGCAAGCAGGTTCGGAAGAGGCAGAGGAAGCAGGAACTCAAGGTCGCACGACGAGCTGAGGCGAACGCAGCAGCCGGTCCCTCGTCGATCCTCATCGCCATCCCAGAGTTCAACGCTGACGACTTTCCACCACTCGGTGCTGGTACCAGCGTCCAGGCGAAGCCCATACAGCTCGGAATGTCTTTCGCCGCGATGGTCGCGACTGGTGCGCCTTCGCCAACGGCGGTGATTCACAGGGGGACTTGGACGGTCAAGGTGAACCCAGCTTTTGGACGACCTCCGGCTGACATCAAGCGTCGGTTAGTGGGCAGTCATGTGGAGGAGGATTGGTTAAGGTTGGATGAGGAGGCGTGGAGGAAGGGGAGAAGGAAGAAGAAGGATTAGTTGGTCTTGATTGGGTTCGTTGAGCTGTCGACATATTGTCTTCACCCTCGTCTCTCGTCATTCCAGAGTGTCTCTTGTCTCTGCATCCTTAGTAGTTCCTTTCTCTTTCTCTCTGAGAGGGAGCACAGGAGTGAGATACGAGGTGGCCTCTCGCATCTCATTCCTGTATTCTCTCGCGATTTTCTTCTTTACTCGTCTGTATATGTCTGGAGAGGGGGCACAGGAGTGATGCGCGAGCAAGGCCTCTCGCGTCTCACTCCTGTATCCTCTCGCGGTTCGGTTTTGGACTTTTGGAAGGCTTATTACTTCCCGGCATGTACTTTCTCTCCGCGTCTCGCCTGCCATCTGTTTCCTTCTCCTTTCCATAACATATCCAATGCCCACAATAATATGTACACTCGCTTATCGCGACGTCTTACGCTAATCGTAGCTGGGTACGAAGCTGAGCGCTGACCAGTTCGCAAGTTCGAGCACGTATCCTAGCTCGTATCCTACGCCGACGTTACTAACGCCGACAGCGCGCCAAGCGCACACGGGCTCATCTGTGCGCTGACGTCGACTCCCACTGCCAACATCCATGCCAATCCCCAGCTACTATTTCTGTTGCATGATTCAGCCGTGGTCATGCACAATACGGCGATGTAAGGATGAGTGAAAGTGAGGATCATTTCTCTTACCGCAGCCTTCGCTGCGAATGGCTTACTAGTGAACTTGAATACACAGCTCCTTACAGGCCCGGTTACGCATCTACCTGATGACAATTGTGGATTGTCTGTCGGGCAAGAACTTGACTGTACTGGGCAAAGCTTCCTACACATGTACACGATGCATGATTTGGCCTAGTGATAAACGAAGCAGCGTACGTTCGATGTTAAGTGATACTATGGCAGGGGCTATGTGTACACTCAATCTCCTCACGACTTTCAGATACTATGCAAGCGCGGTATTTTCTAGTATTTTACAAGTTTTGACCTCTGTATACTCTGCCCTGAACAAGGTCCGACTCGGAAGAGGACTGTAGCCGAAGTGACCACGGACCATGATAAATTGGAAAAGTTAGTCCCTTGCTTGATCAGTACTTTCAGTTCTTTCGATAAGCATGGGTGATTACTTCACGCTCTAGCTTGGTAACTCCCTATGGGTCTGTGAAAACGCGGACTTCACCTATGCTCTGGACTGCTCCTATCGGAGCAAAGTGACAAGAGAGTTACGGAAGCTACCAATACACCGCTTCAGTGCCAAACACACACCCTTCCGATTTGTCTCATGCCAGCTACTGAGATGGCAGGCTCCAAATATCACGCGAAGCGCGGAAGATAGTGCCTACTTGAGCAGGGAGCGAGTTATTCTGGTAGAGAAGCTTTAACTGACGATGTCTAATACATGTCCGACACGCCCGGTCCGTCTCTTCTTGACTAGTCACGACGCTCCTTACGTTAGCGATCGGCATATAGAAGCATAAGTTCTTGCGGTCCTTTGCTTCGGATGTGCGCAAGTGTGCCTAAATTTATGCTGATCTCCCTCACGCCTTATCAGATAAGCCGAGGTTCTTGCAACCTTGATCTTGGTGATCATGCATAGAAGATCGTGAAGGACACACACTAGCAGGAACGTCTTTTCCCTCTAGAATCACGCGAGTATGAACAGCATATGATAGCGTAAAATCTGTGGGATTATGCTGTGCATGGAGTAAGTAACAGGGTGTGAGAAACCTTTTTTGAATTCACGGGCATCTAATGACACTCGCCTCATGATCCCGACAGGCCACATCTCGTCCGATGTGAGACAACGGCGGCGTTTCCATGATCAGGACCCTCACATCTGGAACCACTCAACGTTACCGTTCCCATCTTATCTGACCCCAAATTATCAGATTACGACATCGTACAATCTGGTTCCGCGCGCAAGCGACTCAAGCTTCATCATGTCATCTGGACGTGTTCAAGTCTAGAACACCTTTTGTACTAGGCGTAGAATGCGGCAAAAATGACAGCCTCATGTTAGAAACAGGCGGGAAGTCTAACAACCGCTAATTCTGCCCTGACGTCCTCTCCGCCTCTTCCTTGCCTCATAGTGTTTATGTCCAGTAAGTACGTGCAGGGATACTGGCCTCGCATCGGTTTTGGTCAAACACTGTCAAATCCCATCAACTGGTGTTTGGAGTGCTCTCGATGACGGTACAACGGACGGTACTGGTATACGTTTTCAGGTAATTTGCGTGAAAGAACAGGCAGCCACTCGATCCACCCTTATGCCAAGTGTTTCTCAAACATACAGTTGCTGAAAATTTATACTACCCGCAGGATTTCAGCGCTCCTTTTACCGCATCTTCGGACGGGTACTCCCATACATTCACGCGTAACACCCTTTCTCTAGGATTATTTCTCCCGGCCAGACTTCCGCTCCATATTTCCGACGTGGCAAGTGTATTCGGAATTGCAACTGCACCAGCCCACGGAACCGCGTTAGCTGATTGTTCTGGAAGACTCGAAGACTTCGCGTGTGATGCAGCACAACAGGAACATGTGGACCGTTCACGTTCATATTCTTGCACGGTGGCCAAGCCGACATTGGCTCGCGGGCATGAGGGCAGCCCTGCAATGTGGTCATTCGAGAACTCAGGCTACGAACACATGCACATGCCTAGGTCATCCGACGTTATGGCAGCTGTGGTGTATATTCTGCTGCTTACATACGGCTACTGTTGGAGTCATGCCGTGCATTATCATGTACAGGACAGCTGAGAACGCGTTCACCTCGACTCCCTCGGAAGATATCGCGTTCCTAGCCTACGCCCTTGTGTAAAATAAGGATAGTGGATCTGCGATTAATGGAACAGGCTAAGGTGCCATAAATGTCATCACAATCCAATAGTATGTTCTTCGATCGTAGTTCGTCTTGAACCTTAAGTTTCGAGTTCAAATCGTAATCATTGCGTACAGGTATCCCGGAGATTGTATAGCAAAGGTAGTGGTAGAGGTACTAGTATGGTGAAGTACAAAGACCTCGAACGAGACGGAGGAAAGGGAAGAGAGGATCTAACTAGTAAGTAGGCAGAAAGACCAGAAGTAGGAACGTAAAAGTGGCCCGTAAGTGATAGTCGTAGCTTCATAACGCGCGGGGTCTCCTAGGTTCGTCGTTTGCTTACAGAGGAACGAACCCAGTCAAACAGGAACCGCGTCAAAACAAAATAATACTTTTCCATTCATCGCTCAGTCCGACTTCTCAGCTGGGCCACCAGCAGCGCTGTACTCTGAGTCACCCCTATGCAGAGCCGCTCTCTCCCTTCGTCGCACACCTGCAGCGCTTTCCTTGCCAAACAGTTTCGTCCTGCCCTCGCGGTACTTCATCACGATGAGAGTGACAATAGCTGCGATCCAGTAGAAGATGTATCCGAGGATGGTGCCGATCGTGGCACTGTTCGTCCAGCCGAAGATGGCGTTGAAGATTTGCCATCCGTTAGAGTCGAGGTTGCTCTCGGGGTTGCAGCAGTCCAAGTGCCAGACGTTACCGCGGACATCGTAGGAACCGGGTCCGTCTCCAGCCGCTCCAGCATCGTCAACATCCGCACCAAGCCTGAATGAACAAGGGTTATTGGGGTCGAAAAGAAGAGATCATGAAGACCTACAGGTGGTTGAAGGCGTTTTCTTGGAATGAGCCGACTGCACGGCTGAAGAGACCGGCGCCGATGAGGAGGAGGAAGTTTGTCATGACGATCAAGAAGACCGTGAGAGCTACACGAGAATATCAGCCAAAATGCTCCTAAAAACTCGGCAACAAGAGAAAACTCACTAGTCCGGCTAGCAAAGGTGTAGATCAAGAAACCACAAACAAGTCCACAAATGAGCCCAACGATAGCAGCAATGGGGATGGATGTAGCGGGTTGGCCAAGAGAGACACCTCCTACGAACACTACAGCTTCCATTCCTGTACAACGCAGATGGGCGGTTAATTGAGTTTTGACGGCGCATGTATGTGGAAGGTTTCGGGTACATACCTTCACGGAGGACAGTGATCAACGGTAGGATGAAAAGAACCCATTTGCCGCTCTTAGCTCCAGCATCGACGTCTGTAAAATATTGAGTATGTATAGCGTCGTGAGAAAAAGCGCGAGGAGAATACTCACGTTGTCCCTCGAATGCGCGTTGCAGCTTGACACGCCACTTAGCCTTGGCACGGTCCATCTTCAGCATAGTCACGCCCATGACGAAGATCATAATGCAGGCAATCAACTCAAAGATACCTATGGCCAGGCAAATAGCGCGTTAGTCAGGCAAAGACTGGTGTAGAGAATTCGCGTCACGAGCTTACCCTCCCAGAGTTCCTCAGACTTGGCCCAGAGGTCACTTGCCTTGGTGAACCAGACAGCAATGAAGGCGGCACCGATGGCGAGAGCAATGAACAGACCGATAACTGAACCAGCGAAAATCTGCCAGCGCATGCGGCGGATGAACCGCTTCTTGCGCGCGGCGGCATCGACTTCGCTCTCTAGAACAGGTTGTTCTGCGAGCTCCCCTGAGTTTCCGTCAGAGCTGGACTTCTCATTGTTGTTGTTGCTGTTGGAGGGAGAGGACGAGAGGGAGTCGTCGTTGGCGATTTGCTCAACAAGACCGAGGAGGACAGAGACGATTATAGCGGCCTCGAGGGTCTCACGGAAGACGATGAAGAATATGGGGACGGAGAAGACGTTCTTGCCCATGGCTGCTACCTACGGCGGGGACTGGGGGGAGAGGAGGAGGAGACCCGGGCAGTCGTGTGAGGGAGGGACAAGGACCTGAAGGGAGCCGGAGGAAGAGGGCGGGACGAAAGAGGACATGATATAAGTAAGTGAGGCAGATTAGCGGCGGGGCGCGATGCGGGCAGTCCAGGGGTGCCCGGCGAGGCAAGGATTCTGAGGAATTGATGCCGTCCAATCTGATAATTTTTCCACTGATCAGGCCAAGCGCCAGATCCCTGTCACCCCTGCTGATCTCAAGGTTTCAGGGTTTATCTTATCAGATTACCAATACTTCCAAATCCAGGGCTATTAACGCCGCAACATCGAACCACCCGCGCCACGTCGCCAGCCTCGTCCCGCCATCCATGCGTCGTTTGTGCCTCTCTGCGTCGGCCGAACCCTCCCAGGTTTTTATTCTCTTGGCGAACATATCACGACGAGAGCTGCGAAGTGCGGCGCCCCACGGTGAGCTCACACAGAGCGAGTCAATCAAGGAAACGCCGCGGCCGTTCTAGTTCTGACAGGATGGACTGCTCTACCGGTGCCTTGGAACTTTCCTAATGAGCTCATGGGAAAAAGACGCGAAGTCGACAATCACAATACAGAATGCGGGCCAATTCCAGCACGCTGCTCGGGCGTTTTCACTCTTCGTTGCATGGCCTGCATCATGTTATCAGATAACTCGAAGCTGGTGTATCCACTTCCTCAATTCTACGCGACAAACAACACATGCCTGGTGGCAGTTAGCTATGCCATGCTACTGAATTCCATGTTATTGCCGGTCGAACGGTAGCCTAGTCGTGTATTCCCGGGGATGTGCACGCGGGCAGTTGTTCTACCGAACCAACGAGGGGGTTGTCAGATTAGATCGTCGCTGGAAGAGGGCCGTTATCAGATAAAATTTTCATCTGTCTGATCCAACGGCACAGGCAGCCACCCTTGTCCCTGGCCCCCACTCTTCGACCCTCAGCCCGCCCGCGTCTCCAAGCCCGTCTCGTGAGCCAATTCCGCCCGCCGCGTATTTAGTCCTCCTCGCCGCAACTCTTCCAGCTTCTACCACCCACCCGGTCCTCCCCCTCCACTTGGTCTCCGCCCCTCGTACGCTGAGTACCGCCTCGTCATCATGCGGTCCTCTGTCCTCTCCCTCCTCGCCGCTGCCGTCCCCGCCCTCGCCGGCGTCCATGAAGTCTGGTGGAACATCACCTACGTCGAGGACGCTAACCCCGACGGTCTCGCTCCGCGTCGCGTTATCGGCGTGAACGGTACTTGGCCGTAAGTAGTCACAAACCTGACTCGTTGATGTTGCTGACGGTTTGTGTGATAGTCCGCCCATCCTCGACATTAACTCGACCGATGACATCCTCGTGCATGCACTCAACTCCGTGGATGAGCCCATGACAATCCATCATCACGGCATGTTTTTCAACTCGACCTCATGGATGGACGGTGCTCAGGGCGTCTCGCAATGGTAATCGGCCTTCCAGTCGCGTTAGTGTATCTTCACTAACCATGATATCTTGTCAGTGGTGTTCCTAAGGGCCAGAGCTGGGACTATCTCGTTCCCGTGTCTACCAGCAATCAGACCGGCACCTACTGGTGGCACTCGCACGCAAACGTATGGTTTATGCTCGCTTCATCTCCAGATTTTGGTGCTAACTCCTGCCAATTATTCTCATAGGGCCAATACGTGGATGGTCTCCGTTCAGGTGTTGTGATTCACCCAGAGAAGGAAAAGCACCAATACGACGAGGAATTCACTATCATCTTCGGTGACTGGTACCACGATGAGCACTCCGTCCTCCTGAAGCAGTTCATCAGCGTCGCCAACCCCGGTGGTGCTGAACCTGTTCCTGGTAAGTCTATCTCTATCCGTACCATGCACCCCGAAACTCACATTTTGGGTGCATCTCATAGACTCCGCCGTGCTATACTTTGCTCAAGGCGACAAGTACCTTCCACCTATCGACGGGACCAGCTCTGGTGTCGCTAGTGGTGTAGGCTTCAACGAGAACGCAACCCTGCCCTTTGAGGTTCGTACAGACCTTATCCTCGCTACCGAGAGACATACCCTGGGAACCATATTGACTGCTCCGTTTTTCTCCCACAGGCCGGAAAGACCTATCGCCTAAGGATTATCAACACGGCAGCGTTTGCCCAATTCTACTTCTGGATCGACGGTCACGATATGCGCATCATCGAGGCCGACGGTGTAAGTGCTGTTTTTTCCCACCATCCTTCGAAATGAAACTCAGGTTTGTCCATGCTAGGTCGACACCGAGGAGAGCCCTATTGATCTCCTTGCTGTAACCGTCGCCCAGCGGTACTCTATCCTCGTCACTGCCCGCAATGACACCTCGCAGAACTGGGCTATCCACGCCAACATGGACACTGACATGTTCGACACCATCCCCGACGGGCTCAACCCGAGTAAGCTGTCTTGCTTTGCATATTCTCTGCATAATCGCTGATCGTGTCCCAGACGTCACCACTTCCATCACCTACAACAAATCCGCCCCCATCACCGACCTCGGAGAAATCGGCATTGACAACCTTCACGACGTCCCCGACCTTGACTTGGTCCCTGTCGATTTCGTCCCCATACTCCCCGCTGCCCGGACCATCGAGCTTGAGGTCATCTTCGACACTCTGGACGATGGCACCAACAGAGCTATGTTCAACCAGAAGACTTACAACATGCCCCTCGTCCCGACCGTATTTTCTGCTTTGACATTGGGACCGAATGCGACAACCGCAGAGGCATACGGGCCGTACTCGTTCGTCCTCGATCATCTCGAGGTCATCGATCTTGTTGTTCAGAACGGCGACGCTGGCAAGCATCCCTTGTGAGTACATCACCAAATTATTGTCGATACTTTCTTCGTACTAAGATACATGTGTGGTTAGCCATCTTCACGGACATCAGTTCCAGCTTGTTCAGCGTTCGACGGATTACACGTCTGACGATCCCGAGCTCAACCCTCCGATCAACGAGACCAGGGTGAACCCCATGCGTCGTGACACCGTCCAGGTTCCCAGCGGTGAGGGTGTCACCCTCCGTTTCGTCGCCGACAACCCCGGAGCCTGGATTTTCCATTGTAAGTCCTCCTTTCACCCTTTCACCCTTTCACCAGTTCGCAGGAGCCTGTTCATTGACGCACAACCTTGCTCCCAGGCCACATTGAATGGCATTTGCAAGCCGGTCTCGCCGTCACCTTCGTTGAGGCTCCTCTCGAGGCCCAAGCTCGTGGCAGCATTCCCCAGGTCGGCTTCGACCAATGCGCCGCTCTCGGTCTTCCCTACCAAGGCAATGCTGTCGGTAACACCGTCGATGTCCTCAACCTCGCCGGTCTTCCCGAAGGTCCCTTCCCCCAGATTCTCGGGTGGAGACCAAAGGGTATTGGTGCTATGTTCGGCTGTGTGTTCACGGCCGTTCTTGGTATGATGACCGTGACGTGGTACTCGCTCGGTGGGCACATCTCAGAGGAGGAGATAGAGCACGAGGTCAGGCAGGCGGTGTTGCAGAAGGAGAAGAAGGGGAAGTTGTTCGGGTTGATCAAGCCCAAGGCTTGAGACCTCCATCTTCATTCCTAGTGTTTTTCTTCCTGCTCTGCTCTGCTGTTGTCCTCGAGCCTCCTTATCTCTCTCCTCACTCCTAATTCCTTTGACCTACCTCTTGTCACCGTCCGCTCACCGCTCCTCGGCTTCCGACTCTCGACACAAGAAAATTAGTGCAGCCCTCCTAGACTCTACATACTACGCATGGGCATTGACGACCAAGATGGTTCGGTTCTTTTTACGACGACAGGCGGGTGGTGGTGGGCGGTCCGCCGCCTCTCCTCTGTTTTACTGATAGGATGAATATGACGTGAACGTGTAATGTATCTTCTTTGTGTTTCTGTGCTGCTTACCTTTTATTACGGGATTTATACTTCGTTGTTCCCTTTTCCTCTGTAGAGAGGTGTGGGATAGCATCGTCATTCTCACGAGTCCTTGTAGCCCTCACACACCGTGGCGTCGAGGGACATATCTGAACACCACGAGGATCGTAATAGACGTGTCGGCCACGTATTTCGTCTGTTCGTTGTTAGCAGATACTCACAGGGAGTAATGAGGCGTGCGAATTCACGCTCAACGGCATTGGTAGGCGGGCCCGGAAAGCCACTTTCCAATGCGCTCGGCTACGTGATCTGGGAAAGCTAGACTCGGTCAATCTGAGTTCCTTTGATACCCACCTCTCGCAATATTCCCAGAACTCGTCTCGTTTGCTCTGTTTAGCTTGTGGCTACGTTAGCATACGCACGCATACTCATTCGTCTGAACGGATGCCGTATAAAACACTGTCAGAATTTCACACATTCAGCGCACCGTGACAATTCTGAATGGGGCGAGGGAGCCTGGATGCGTCCCGTGCTTTGCTAAGAGAAGAAAATATATAAACCCGAGTCGGGTTGGTGATGAGGTGGATTGGTTTTGCATCCCCCAACCTCGACAAGACGATCGTGCACAGTATACTCGGCGACTCATCGTCTCTCTGGCCACGTTGATATTCCCCGCAGTTCGTTTCAGACACAACTGTCACTGACTCGGAAGTGTCCATAGGCCATTGCCATCTAACCTTCCCTCCATTTCATTCTCATCATCGGCTAAGCCAGGCCTCTCGACCGTTACGGCCTGTGTTGCCACGTCAGGCCGCAGCATCGAGCGTTCACCAGTCTTCCCTCAGGACCACCAGCAAAGAACAGCGAGCAGTAGGAAGATACGAGGCAGGATTTGAGTTCGAAGCAGACCTGGAAGTTTGAGAGCCTCGTGGTTTAGGGTCAAGTTACACACTCGGGAAGGCACCACCAAGACAAATTCGTGATGGCGGGGTTCAGCGTCGAACGCATCGTGTTTCTCTCCCTCGTCCTCGACCTCTTTGGTGCGTATACAACTTGCTGGCTTTCGTATTCCCGTCATGCGCTGACGTTGATTGCCTGGGTATATAGCTTTTACTATCCCACTTCCTCTATTCCCTCGGATAATTGAGTGGTACACAAAGGTGTGTATCGTTCTTTGGACCTTGCATGCAGGTCTTTTCATTTACCTGCGTGCCTGTCTCTGTCGTATTTGTTTCACTAATAATGCTATGCAACAGAGAGAATCATCTGACCCAACAGGGTTCCTCTCCCGCACACTCGGCGTTGTATCCGCCATACGAAGCGTATTTTACACCCCGAGTTCGAATCCGCAGAAATGGGACATTGTGTTATTGGGAGGGCTGATGGGTTCAGTTTTCTCGTGAGTTTTTCTCCATTACAGAAGCGATACACCGAATTGACGTAGTGGTTGTGTTATTCAGAGCGTTACAATGGTTCGTGTCGCCGCACATTGGATCGCTGAGTGACAAGTATGGGAGAAAGCGTATTTTATTGTTGACGATGATTGGGAACGTGCTCTCCGCACTCGTGTAGGTTCAGTCTGGCTGCCTTCGCCTAACATACTCATATTGAGCGATTTCCACTAGATGGATCAAGTCTACTACTTTCGCGACGTACATGCTCTCTCGGGTCATTGGTGGACTCAGCGAGGGAAACGTCCAGCTGGCGATGTATGTTTCTCCCATGCCCTCAATATTAACTGCACGTCTTATTCAATCGAACTCTGCAGTGCTATCCTCTCCGACATTACCACGTCTGCGAACCGCTCCAAGGCTCTCGCTCACGTCGGAATTGCTTTCGCCATCTGCTTCTGCATAGGTCCACCCATCGGTGCCTACTTCGCTTCCAGACCCCTCCCCTCGTCATTCAGAGCATCCGGGTTCGAGCTGAACGTCTACGCAACGCCAGCACTCATCACTCTGGTTCTGCTTGTTCTCGAGACGATCTTCCTTGCGGTAGCGCTTCCAGAGACGAGAGGCAAACGTGCTCAAATCCCAGCTTCTGAGAAGAAGACAAGCGAGGAGGCAGCGACTTCCAACGGCAATGGTGTTGCAAATGGCAATGGAAAGGCCAATGGCAATGGAACACACCAGGTTATTGCACCAGCGGCGGAGAGGTTGAGCATTCTTGCTCGATTACGAAGACTACACTTCCTTTTCCTTGGGTTGTTCTCCGGTGTTGAGTTCACTTTGACGTTCTTGACATTTGACTGTGAGTTCCTTTCCTCGTTAGCCCATATTTACGCGATCACTTATACTTTCCCCAGTGTTCGACTGGAACAACAAACAGAACGGCGCCCTAATCGGCTCGATTGGTATCATCAGTGCTCTTCTACAAGGAGGTTATGTCCGTCGTTCAATGTCTAAGACCGGTGAAGGCGTCATGGCCCGACGTGGAGTCTCCAGCTGTGCCCTCGGTCTCGTCTTTCTTGCTCTTGTACCGCTTGCAGTCACCAACCACTCAACCACCGCTTTATGGCTTCTGCGCGCCGCCGCCGTCTGCCAGGCATTCACATCTGCGACAGTCGTCAACGCACTTACAGCATACGCGTCCCTACAGTGCGATGAGGGCGTCGATGAAGATACAGGAAAGGTGAAGCAAGAGCACCCAGAGTTGGCGAAGGGCAAGGCGCTCGGGAAGTTCAGGTCTTCTGGGCAGCTGGGAAGGGCGATTGGTCCATTGTTGGGTGAGTGCATCGTATTATGTTCAATGTTATCGATACTGGCACTTACTGGTTGCTATGTAGCTTGTGCGTCATACTGGACGTTCGGGCCTGCAGTGACCTACGCCGTCAGCGCAAGTGCCATGTTTCTCCTCTCTTCACGAATGAGGTCAATAGCAGCACGAAAGCCTGTTGCTTCGCACTAGGCACTACCCAGAAATACGGTATAAATCTTGGTCTGCATGTAGTATTGCTGCGCCAAGTCAGTAGAGAAGGGAAGAGAATTATCATCATCAACGGACTTTGATACTTGTAAGAGCTACGTATATCGCATTGTCTGCTGTTCTTGTTTATCTATTCATGTCGTTCACATACTTATATCAGCTAAACTATCCATTCTCCATTATCATTATCTAGAGCGTGGTTTGAGATGTCATATGGCTGCCAAATAAAACCGGCACAGCCACGTAGAAAGGCATGAATCGGTGTTTGGCAAGGATGCTATGCTATCCCCCTTCTGCGCAGTTCTATAGGCCCGACCGAGGTGCCTCTGCGCTCTTCTCGCGCAGAGCGGTGTTCCGTGACTGCTCCAGAGAAAATGTTAGCAAGGTTCGTGGAAAGTTTGGATGATAAGAGTCTTGCTCACACGTACCTCGTAGGATGTCACGTTGACGCAGTACGTTCTATGAATAGCCCGTGCCACTTTACCCAGCTCCAAATTCAGCCGTGCACTTGTCTGGCGGAAATGGAGGCGGCACTGTGCCGTGCTGCCGTGGCCACCAGAAGCTCGAGGTAAACGGAAGAAGCCACGCACACAGCCCTCGCTCGAACTCAGTTGAACAGCATTATCGCATGGAAGTAAGTAGGGATCCATGATGCATGGGTACTTCGTGGATAGCAATACAGGCCTGCCTCTACATCACGCATCATGGAGCAACTTCTCTCAATGCTGCCTCTCCACCGGCTTGCGTTTAATTATGGCGACAATGGATGTGGCTATGCTCCGTTGGAAATTCTCAGCATCCTGAACGCATACGTGTCCACAGGATAAGAAGACCTTGATCGACACCGCGCAGTAGAGTGTCAAAGAGGCACTTACTCCAGTGGCAAGCTTGATTGACGTCTACTAGGTGGGGTGTAAATCTGTTTTGAAGGCTAAGTAACAATACTAATCTTCGAGTTAGGAGTATGGGGTAAACAGCGCCTCTTCGGAGGAACCTGAGGCCTGAGGCCTGAGCTAGCGTTTGGGACGTCGCGATAGACTCTACGACAGTGACGAACCTGTGCGTTCATATATGATGGGTCGCTCTAGCAGCTGGGACCGTGACACTGGGTACCATTGAGACACGCACTAGGTCTGGCCACAATATGCACTGACAGATGTAAATTCAGCAGGTTTCGGAAGTCAAAAAAATGCGCATAAAAGTTTGGTGCGACTCGCCCGGGACAGCAGGCCAACATATCAGCCCCGTGACTATGTCATCCTGCATGACACAACTACGGCGATTTACTGGCATCACTCAAGTCTGTAGCCCGAATTCGCTCATGCGCAGCGAGTAAATCCTGTTATAGCCAACCCTCCGAGTAGCCTGATCCTGCGTGCAAAGACCACAATAATGATCTCGTGCAATCCTTATCAGAACCTACATGTTCCTGGGAAGTTCCCCACGGTTCGGGAGAACAAGAAGTCGTGAAGCCAATCACTGCGCCACATATTGAATACTGACTTCTGAGCTGGAGGTTACGGTGCACTTACTACGCCTGGATCCCGGTCCCGAAGTGGTGCGGAGGTGACACCGTACTTGAAGCACACAGGCCAGTATACCAGTGCAGTACAATATGCAATGCATGCCTCTGTTCATCAACCACAAGACCAGAAGATACCACAAGGAGCGTATACGTAGAGGATCAGCGCGTTGTATCCAGATAGCTCTATCTCCGCGTGTACCAGTAATCGGACTTACTTATGAGGTGCAAGAAGTCAACATTGCGCTATTCCTCGCCGAGAATTCGCGCCTGACACCCATGGTAAGAGTATGTATACATTGCTAACAGTCGGATGGGATTTGTAGAATGTTTGTGAAAGTTAGAGAAGAACTAGAAGAGGCAATTTAGAGGTGCAACTCTCACAGCACCTCGGGCCACGCCGACCGAAGACCGGTAGCCACTGTTTACTAAACAATTGCATTGTATATGTGTCTAACCTGGTATCCTACTTCTCTTGATATATGTATGCACGAATGGAAACCGTTCGAGGAACTACGTACTTTGTATATAGTAGTGCATAAATATCAGCACTCCAAGTCGTGCACCGTCCAGTCACCGTCCTCGACATGCGCAAATATGAGTATCGAAAAAGTTCTTATGCCACGCTATAGTTCGCAGGAGTTTAGGAGTATGACTCGGGGTGAAAAGAAGTCACAAATGACATGAACGAGAGAATAAGAAGGCAGTAATCAAGAGGAGAAGAAGAATGGGAGAGATGAGTTGAGGTGAAGTGGCGGTTTGGGACGCGATTATGGATGCGAAGTGAGGAGGCGAGTATGTGAACAGAGTGGTATAGGCGTGGGTCCTTGGCAGGTGAGAGTAAATGGGCAGAACGTGGGATGAACCATCGCCCGACAACGATACGAGCGTGGGATGTGTGAGATAGAAGGTAAGAGATGGGCGTGAGTGATATCAGATGTATCGTGTTGAGTTGGATGCTGAGAGAGACTGGCTTCAACGAGCGGAGGCGGCCGTAGAAGGGCAGGGTATACGCGACACCTGACTAGACCGAGAATGACGCGGGACGCAAAGTTCCTGACGGTGTCCATAGTCTGCGAGGGCACGGAGGGGAGCCAAGGCGACATGTTGAACCTTGACGCGGGGCTAAGATCACGCACGACGACAGGTGATTGTCGGAGGGTAAAAGGAATGTACGTGATGAATAGTAAGTGTTCGTCGTAGTGTATATGCTGCTTCAAAAATTCAATATATCGAAAAAACCAAACTTCTCCTTGCTATGTGATCTTCCTCGGTGTATCGCCCAAACTTCGCGGATGGGTGAACCAACGGGCGGGAAGGGATGCAATGCTGATCCTGGCCTCTCTGTCGTAATGTCGAGCCACGGTCCCGACCACACTAATCCCGATAACCCTCCTGAAACGCCCGGCGCGTTCTACCTATCTCATCCCGACCCCATCTAACCCAAATTCCAAATGCTGCGTTATGTAGAAGCCCACCACCAATACGAAAGCATCTTCACAATTGCCAAGTCCGGATCCAGTCCGTGCACGTCCCCGCGTCGTTGCGTCCCAAACAAAGTAAGTACCCTCTCCACTCAGGTACCATCGGAAGAAAGCGCCAAAGTGCCATCGTCGAGAGAGAAGGAGGCCCGCGCCTACCTCACCAGGTGCCAACCCACGCCACCAACCCCACTATCACCAACTGGATGCAGTTTAGCAATCGATGAGGGAGGCATCATCACTTGTCGAGCTCCCAGCAGTCGACGCCCTGGAATGTCCTGCGACATCATAGCCAGGGGGACCAAGCATATGTCCACTGCCCTGTCCCTCAACAACGTCGTCGCGGAATCTCTGCTTGCTATCAGCAGGATAAGGCGGCAAGGTCTCGCGTGATGAGGTCCGTGAAGGGCGGGGTCGTGAGAGGCTGCGTGAGAGTGGTCTATCCGTGGGCAGTTCCATCCCGTTTGAGTTGACCGAGAAGGCTGGGAGGAAGAACAGCACGCCGCGACTGCGGCTGCGACGCGCTCTTGAGGGCGTGCTGGGGCTGTCCTGATCTCTTGAGAAGTAGGACATGAAGCCGTTCGCGGCGCGTCTCACTGAACGCAGAACAGAGTGATTCGGGGGAGGTGAGAATGAGCTCTCTTCGGTCAATGATGGGCTTGGTGGAACGGCGATGGACAAGGGAAGTAGTTGAACATCTTCCTCTTCGTCAGATGAGAGCGAGATAGGTGATGCAGGAGGATTGGGGGAGTTGGCAGCGGAAGATGGTATCGCGAACCACCCGAGGTCAAGATACCACCTGTTGTTCCTCTTTTTCCATCGGGGAATGAGCACTTCGTATCCTCCGACGCGACCGAATTTGCTCTTCCTGCGATGCGGCGCCAGGGCCAGCCTGACGAGTCCGAGTACAAGAACAGCGAGGCCGATCCACATAAGCACCTTACCCCAGGTTCCCAAGAATCCAATGAAGGCGGCGTCATCCGCATGCCAGCTGCTGCCGTAGTAGTGGGTAAAGAACGAATTCGGTACGTCCTCTGGCAAGGCATTCTTGCCGTACAGGGACTTCGGCAAGATGCGCACCTCACCACCAGGGTATTCCGCAGTAGGCGGGTTACCCGCGTTCCAGATACCGTACTGGAAGGACAAAAACATGGGACCGGTGGAGAACATGACGGTAGGGTAGTTCAACACCCAGGAGTAGTCCCACGAGATAAGGTTGTGGATGGTTTGCGCCATGAAGGGGTGCTTCTTCTCGGCGAACATAAGGTCGTTAGAGACACCAACAGGCTTGGTTCTAGGAAGAATGATGTTGTAGGGTAGGAGAGGGTCCAAGCGCTTCGTGCAGCCTATGTCGAGGTCGATATAGACACCGCCGAAGTGATAGAGGACGAAATAGCGGATGGCGTCAGCGCGTTGGATAGGGTAGGTGTAGCCGTCAAATGTATCCAGGAACCAAGGGTACTCGTTGGCGATGAACTCTCGCGAACTGGCGTCAGTCCAGAGCATGTACTCGCTGTGGTATGTTAAGACAGCTTAGGCGCATGCACATGAAAATAAGACGCGATAGAACGTACTAGTCTGGCATGATGTCTCTGCAATGTTGAGATATCTTGGTCCACTTTGGTGGCAACGTCTCGGACTTCCATGTCTGGTGAATGATGCGGGGAATGTGCTCGACACTCGGGGTCTCTGTTCTATTCCATGCTACTTCGCCGTCGAGCGAGATACCGAGCTCCTGCTCTGTGATATAGGCTTCTGGCGCGATAGCGAAGTAATAGGAGATAGAGGAGAGGACGACGACGGTGCCGACGAGGATGGTAGCTAGGAGGCCGAGGAGGGCATAGACTGTTTTCCGTCGAAACATAATGATATGTTTTTGGAACGAAAGGAGGGGTTGACGGAGAACAGAAAAGAGCGAAGCGAAGGAGCGTGAAGGGAGCTATAAGAGTCCACTCAACTCAAGTTACCACCTGGGGTGCCAAGCGGAGCATGTCCCACGTTGCCGTCTATGGCGGTGCCACTGGTGCTCGGGGTCCTATTTACCCCTTGAGATTTCGTTTTCTGAGCGCCTCCGGAGTGACGGAGGTGACATCCGCCAGGTGACACCAAAAGTGACATCTCCTCTGAGCACACCGCCAGCCCCGGCCGCCGCAGCGCAGTCTCTGTCTCTCGTGTGACAGTCACTGACAGTCGCAGAGTCGCCGACCAGCCTCGTCTTCTCCGGGCAGCCGTGGTAATCCGCCTCTACTCTTCCCGAGGACTAACAACCATCGCCGCAGTAGCTTTGACAAATATCAGAAGACATCAGCGTTCGGGATCCAGTAAAAATCAATCGTGAATCTACAGATCTCTCAAATCTCACCCGCCCCGATGTGCTTCACACCATCATCGTAAGCACCGGTACCGCTCTCCAAGATTGTAATGCTCAAAGCAGTGCTCTGAAGTTTCAAAGTATGCATTGGTTAGGCCGACTATATCCCAGTGGGCCGTAGAGGCGTATTAAATATCTCGTAAACGTGTGGCCACAGCTCCCGCACAGAGAGCAGCACCAAGTCGTCTTCAAACACATGTCCAATGTCCTCCAATGCCTCGATAGCGTTCATCCATGCCTGTCGAGGCCAATCCTGGCCTCGCCGCCACTCTCGGTCCTCGTTCCGACGCAGCAAAAACGTGCGCAGTGGTGGCTGGGAAGGTCGAAGCGTCTTCTTGGTCCCTAGATATTCCAAACAGTCGCGAGTGGTCCAGGAAGCAAAGTCCTTCCGTCGGTGTGCGGGCGCGTACTGAGAGCGAGACGGCGGACCTGCCTCTCCTGACTGCTCGCGAATGCGTTTCGCAAGCTCCTTCAAGACGATTGCGAAGTGGTCTATGATCTGCAGATGGAGGGCATCCAAGGCGTGACTCGGGATGTAGTCGTCGAAGGGCGAACTCAGGTCGACGTCGATGTCCATTCTATCCGAGTCGTCGTCCGCCCGAGGCGCCTCTGTTCGGGCAAGACGTCGCGATTGAGATGACCTTGCGGGGCCGTACTTTGGCTTGTTCTCCTGCCCACGGAAGAGCTGCAAATTGACATTGTCCCCGAAAAGCTCAGCCGCAAGATCTCGACTGGACATTTGACGTTTTCCAGGAGCAATGGTATGTATGCCTGATTGAATTCTGTCAGTACATGCCCACTGGTAAAACAAACTCACACGATACTTACGCTCTTCCTCATTTTCGCACAGCGTCCTCAAGTTGACGTCGTTCGTCAACAACGCCACGCTTCCTTTAGTCCGGAAGAAACAGCAACAGTCAAATATCGAGATATCTTGCGCTCGATCCCACTCGTGCTCCAGAGGTTTCCTCCCAACAGTCTCGGCGTGCGCCTGGACTTTCCACGTCTTCCGTTCTTGGATCTTTCGAAGTAGCAGCGTCGAAGCCGTGCGGGCGAACCACGACAGTCCTTCCCGCTTCTTCAATCTAGCCAAAGCCTTTGGTTGTCAACTACCTCGTTCGTTGACCGGTGGCAGCGGCGAACGAAGACACGTACCCGTCTAACTCTGACAATACCGCATTCGGTACAATAATTTTTATCGATATAGGTAACGCAGGTACGTTATCCAGGTCTTCACTGAAGTCGCGTAACACATTCAGGTTGTCGATCAGGACGTTTGTGTCGAGTACGAGGTAGCCAGCGACGCTGCCGCCTGGCGGTAGACTCTCCTGTTCTCATGCCAAAAGTGACAAGTGATAAACAGTCGACCGGTGTCAAATAGGTCATGCATTATAATATTGAATTATCAGTTGTATCGTAATGCATCAAAGAGAGAAAGGACGTACGTGCATTTCGACATCGTTTGCGAGAGTGGTTATCCGCGAGAGGGTGTCATCTCCACTGGATGCATCTGGCAAGTACAAGGGCATTTGGTAAGAAACGTTGGACAGATTTACATTTTTTGCAGATGTACCTTCACTCTGAGAATATGAGTGTATAGATGGGCTGGCACTCATCGATATATCGCTAACCAGGTGTCTTGCCGCTGCAACTGAAAGTAAGTAAGGTAAAGGATCGAACGCACCCAAGTTTCTTGTTCCTTGGTGGATTTTAGAACTACAAGTATACAAATGTGATGACGGTGTTACTTGATGCGAGAAAGAGAAAGCAAGAGTCGTCCTCAGGCGTGCAACGTGAAAGGGCACTGAATAGATTGTCGTCGAAAGAAGACCTTAGAGCGTCTATATGTGGTTCTACAGCATTATGGGCGCTCTGGGTACTCATGCACACGGTCAGCCAGTTTGTCAATGTCGGAGAGGAAAAACAACGTCTATTGCGATGTGTATTGTGTAGATAATACAAATGCAGATGTATGTGTGTATGTATGCTGTGTCCACAACTCAGACAGGATATGTGATACAATAAGTATGGGAGGTGAAGATGAAACGAAAACAGACGTGAATGCGAAGAATAATGGAGAATGAATGCTGAGGACGATGGTGGTGAATGGTAGAGTTGGTGATGATAGTGTAGTATACCAATGTGAATCCTCTGAATAGCTCAAGCAACGATACAACGCCAGCGTCCGAGGTATGAGGCCCGTGTTGTGTGCAGGTCCAGTCCAATCATGCAGAGAGCGCGATCTTCTTCATCGGCGGTGTCGGCGAGTCACGACTTGATACCGAGCCATCCGTATCGACCTTTCGTTTCGAGCCGACTAGTTTTGACGGCGACGGCGAGCCGATCTTCATCGAATCGTCGGGAAGGGCGAAGCTTGCACGGGCTGGTGATCGTGTCCACTCGGGGGTCTGAGAACGGCTTCGGCTGGTTTCCTCGGTCTTCAGTCGTGTAGCCAGACTCGTCTTCGACACCATTGCCTCTGCATGACACGTAGCATGATATATCTGAAGACGAACAGGTCTTAGCGATGGTCTTGGCGAAGCTTGAGAATTGAAACGTACTCGGTCATCCTTTTGCACGGCATTTCGCCATACCCACTCCTCTTCATCTTCGTTGAACTCCGACTTCAGATGTTCCTTGCAGATGGGACATGAGATGGCCTTAGCCTCATCACCAGGTGGGACAACAACAGTCATTGCACGAAGTTCTGCATCCCGGTGCGCGGCTTCCTCGGCGGCGACACCTTTCGCGCTCGGCTTAGGGCCTACAGCCCGTCGCTTGCCCTTAGGGTCCACAACGCCATCGTTTAACCAATCCTGTAATAGCAAATCGTCAGTGTTATATTCAGTGGCAGAAAAGAGGGAATCACGTACATCGATGCTTACGAACCAACTGCGGCTGTATCCTCGACCGTTAGCTTGAGCAGCCTTACGATTCTGGGCAAAGTGCATGTCGAGGTGCTCCTCGAGCTTCTTCTTGCCTGAGCCATCCGAAGTAAACCTCAATCCACACTGCTTACATTGACCTGGGAGGTTGGAATACAGCAGTTGCGCGACAGCTGGTTTGTGCCTAGTGAACGTCGTAGGTGTCAGGGAATACGTCAACAATGGAAAACCAGATGGTACGCACTTCAAGATATCGACACTCGTTAACTTGGGTGCAGATGTAAGAACCGCGTTAGCGTACTCCTTCGCAGGATCTCCACCATCACTGGGGGTCGCACTGTCCTCTCTCTTAGCTGTAGCTCCAGCCCCTGTGGGTGTCGATGACGAAGACGATGAGAGAACACCAGTCTGCATAATCTTATTGAATAGAGACGAAACGTTGAATGGAAGAACTGAGGGGGCGGCTGAAGTCGACGCTACTGGCGCCGTATGCACGGACGTCACGCTCGCAATCTCTGCAGGCTCAACCTTGGGTTGCACGGGATTCGAAGATGAATACGAAGGTGGTATCGAATACGAGGAAGGAGGCGGGAGGGAAGGCGGAGGAGGGGCAGAGGCGGAATAAGGATAAGATGGGGCGGATGAGGAGGGATACGGCTGGGGGACTGGTACTACAGGGTGCGCCTGAGCTACAGTAGGGGCCGGGGGACTTATTGCTCGCAGTTGTGTAAGAATTTGTCCTAGATCTTCTTGGGGCACACCTGTTTGCACAACTTTGCGGAGCTGGAGAACAAAATTATTAGTATGTTTAGAGAGGTAGGATGTAGGAAACAACTACGTACCTGATGTAATATCTGAACGTGCGTGCTTGTTTGCTTGTCATAGGGGTTTGCCTGTAATGCACGCTCTTTGCCGTTTAGAACATACTCGAGCTCGCTCAGAACCTGAGCGGTAGAAATGGGTGCTTGGCCAGGTCTAGGGGGATTCTGCTTGCGACGCGTTGAGCGGGGACGTCGGGAAGATACTACGCGTGTCCGACGTACCACACTCTGCGTAGACTGGCTGCCCCATATTTCACGCTCGATGGCTTGTTGTGCGACGACTCCAAACAGTTGACGGCCAGCGGGCGCACCCGTGCGCCACGTGCCAAGCATCTCTTCCATTTTATGGCGGGTGGCCTGATCAACGACCTCGTAAGTGTCTAGGAATAAACGGACGACAACCGGCGCGAATAGACGAGCGTAGGGTTCGAAGACATTCTTGGACATCGCATCAAGCAAGTAGAAGGCGGGCAGCTTGGTAGGAGGGGGCGCCTGTTGATGACATACCCAAAAGGGTAATATTAGTCAGCAATCCATGGAATCACGGAGGGATGAGAGCAAAGGGTAGCAAGGGTAACAGCATCGGCAGGCAGAAACAAGGCAGGAGTGTGCAAGCCAGTGAGAAGAGACTTTCGGGTGACAAAACCCTACGATACTCAGACGTTCGCAAAGGCGATGACTCGAGGACGGACGCCACCGGGGACCACGAAGTCACCCTATGAACCCACTGAGGCCGTGTCTTTCTCATGCCACAACTGACTAGCTACATACATGCAGGTACTACTAGGAAGAGGAGCCTCGTAACCATCGTACCACCGTAAACATCGCGCAACCACATTACGGATGGAGGGGACGAGGCCACCATGAAAACAGGGAATATCAGGGCAAAAGGGACGGACGGACGACTCACCCTTCGTATATGCTGCTCCACACATTGCACGACAATGTCCGCGTAGCGAGTATAGTCTTGAGCAATCATCGAGAGGGACTGTATATGCGGTCTGGAGTTAAATGTTAGTTGTCCAAGACGAGCCGTGTAGTCCCTGCGGAAGTGCGTGGGATCTGCGTAGAACATAGCTTGCGTGGCAGCGAAGTATGCCGGCAGGGGAGGGGGCTGGACGGGTGGGTAGGCTGGCCCCGCATGTGCGTAGCCTACCTGGGCATAACCCTGACTCTGTGGATACAAAGACATGGGAAGACAACGAGACGCGGTGCGACTTTGGTGGATCTCAAAGATACTTCAGAAAAACGATGTTTCGTGGCAACAGACTACAGGTCCAAGACGGGGTCGCAAGCGGATTGCGAGGACGACACTCTTCTAGCTCTTACAGCAGGCTCGCGAGGGACGTCGGACGGGGGGAATTGCTCTTCGCAGAGATAGTGGTGGTCAGAGGTCAAGCTGAGAAAAAGCTCTGCCAGGCCCGAGTCGGAGGTTGAGTCAACCACGCTACGCCACGTAAACTCCGCTCGAAATTCTCCCCGATGGATCCGATTGGCCGGGTCTGGCCCTGATGTCCTTCCTTATTTGGAAGTCCATACACGCGACGGGAGCCTGCTCGAGCTCAACGCAACCACCGACGCCGCCGCCAGCCCCCTCAAGACTCCACTACAACCGTGAGTATGAACCTACGATCTGAAGAGGGATGGAATGCTGCTGCTCAGAGATTCTGGGTGGCTGATGAGTGGCTGGAAGGCGTAGAATGAGCTGGATGGCACTCCTGCGATTTGGATGTACTCGGTATACCCGCGCATAAGGCTAACTCATTTTCTTCCTACAGATGCGGGACATTCTCAAGACCGAAGAGCTCGACATCCCTGACGGCGTTGACGTCTCCGTCAAGTCGCGAATTATCACCGTCAAGGGTCCCCGTGGTACTCTGACGAAGAACGTCCGTCACGCCGATGTTGATATCCGGATATTGAAGGGCAAGGTCAACAAGGTTACTCTTGCTGTGTGGCAGGGAGGAAGGAAGCATGTCGCTGTCCTCCGTACCCTCAAGAGCTTGATTGTGAACCTGATCACTGGTGTGACCAAGGTACGTTTCGTATATCCCAAGCCTCACCAGCAGCTAAAGCCACTCGCTCTCTATAGGGTTTCCAATACAAGATGCGCGCTGTCTACGCTCATTTCCCCATCAACGCTATCATTCAGGAGAGCGGCAGGAAGCTTGAGATTCGTAACTTCTTGGGCGAGAAGGTATGTCCTACTCTTCGTGTTTTTAGCCTTCTCTGACCGCTCTTCAGATCGTGCGACATGTCGCTATGTTGGACGGTGTTACCGTTTCGGAGTCTTCAACGCAGAAGGATGAGCTCATCCTCGAGGGTAACGATGTCCAGAATGTTTCGCAATCAGGTAAGTTTACCACCCTATCTCGAAGTATGCTGCTTCTCATGCATTTTTCTTGCAGCTGCGTCCATCCAGGGCGTTTGCCGGGTACGGAACAAGGATATCCGTAAATTCTTGGACGGTATCTATGTGTCTGACAAGACCACCATCGTCCAGGAGTGATCGTTCCCCCTCCTACACTTTCATCAGCATGGGGCTCCCGCTTGTATCTTACTCAAAACTTCGCATGTCGCATGTTTTCTTATCACTATGTCCCGCGCAATATGCTTGACCATGCCCGATTATCATTATCATGGATGAAAACGCCGACTAAGTCTGACAATAAGAATAAATGCGAAGCATACAATAGTAGTCGTGGTAAGTGATGTTAACGGATGAGGGGTATCTTCGTGCCGACTTGGGCACGATAATCCTCGTACTCTTTGCCGAAGAAGCGAACTAGATGCTTCTCCTCGTCTGCCGCCAACATCAGTGACACCTTACTTATGGACGGTGATATGACGTACATTGTATTCTGGAATTGAAGAACCTCCAGAGAACGACCATATATCCCACAAAACTAATAGGATTTTGCAAGACTAACTGCGTGCCGAGGGCCCAGTAAAAGAACCCTGCATAGGAGGGGTGCCGAGACCAGCTAAAAACAGCGATGTCAGTGCACGAGCACAGCGCAGAACAGGAGTGTACTTGACCTATATATTCTATCCTTTACGAGCACATGGTTCGCCAGTTTAGACCACGCAACGGTATGAGAAAAGCTCGTTGAGGCATGGATCATGGCCGCAGACCGCAAGAACTGGCCAAGCACCACAAGTATAATGCCTACGATGGTTTAGGTGTATATGATTGAGGAAGAGCACAGCCGAGACTTACCAACGGCAGAAACGTAAGGGATCGTCTTCAAGGACGGCTTAAGCCACGCCGTCAGAACATACTCGAGTATGGCAAAGCTATGCGCGAGATGGTAGTGAATTCCGTTCTCCAGGAGGAAGGCTGACAGGGGGGCGTTAGTGTGATGAATACAAAACAACAACTCGCACTTACAGTCAACGCTACATTTCTCTCTATTCCATCCTGCTGTAACAGCGAATTCGCCCCAATGGAAGGCGGCCCACGCAGCCAAGAAGAACCCTAGCTGCCAGGTTACTACGCCGTACTGAAGACCGCTGTTTAAGACTACGAGAGCTCCGAAAATAAAGAGGCCCCCTAGCGAGAATGAGATGATGGATGCAGCCAAAGGTGTGTTTGGAATCTTCGACGACTGAGAACGGACGACAGCAGTGGGTTCCGTCTCGAGTGCGCTCCTCTGCTGTGGCGTTCCTCGCCTACGTAGGATATCTTCTGGTCCTTCCGACGCTGGCACGCCGTTTGTTGTCGACATGGTGGTCGAGTGAGAAGATAGAAACAAACAACCTGGCTATTTTTATTGTAAGTGCACGAAACAAAGGATGCGAGTCAGGCAGCTGCAATTGGCACTGCGTAACCAGTGTCATATTTTCGAAGGAAAAATGCGAGCAACATCGAAAAATATGCCAGAAAAATTACTTAAT
>JAXQGN010000510.1:0-18670 GCA_037039805.1 Irpex sp. M6601 | reverse complement strand
ATTTATTGGGCGTGTTTGAAGACATTCCCAGTTCCAAAAAATTGTGATTTTATAAGCACGCATGGACAAGCATATTAGTGATCTTCTGAGATGGTATTTATGGGCATATGGCGAGGAGAGCTCACATAACCGGTGATACATTCGTCTGGAGGGGCCTGTGACTGTTTGCTCCGACCAAACAAAGGGGCGCTTGGATGAGGGACGGATTTCGGGCGCTTCCAGGCGTGACTTGACTTTTGATCCCATACCCATAACAAGTAATTCTTTGATCGCGACCCCTCTAGCGCCGGTCAGAAGATCGTCAAGTGACCGGGACGTGACGGGGTCATTCGACGGGGGTCACAGCCGTTGTGACGATTTGACTTGACGCACAGGAACACTGCTAGTAAGTCACGGTGACCTCGAGCTCAGTTTGATGACTGATCAGTCCGACGAATACCGAGCCGAACCGCTTTGTAATCGAACCGAGTCAGCGGCGGGAGCGAGCTGACCCACGCAATAAGCGCGTGTGTTACTCATCGTCGCCATCGCCTCCGCCTCAAAAGCCGTCCTCGCACGCAGCGGCCACCACCTCCTTTCCCCCCGACTCTCCCCATCAAGGTTAGTTGCTGCTCTCGCTGCCACGAATCCGTTGCTCTCAGTGCGAAAACTCGCAAGAAACAGGATGGATGGCTGCAATCTTGCTCAGATGACGCTGACAAATCACTCGTTCTACAGACATTCGAAATGGGTCGCCGTCCCGCCCGCTGCTATCGCTACTGCAAGAACAAGCCCTACCCCAAGTCCAGGTACAACCGTGGTGTCCCGGACTCGAAGGTGCGACAACTTGCAAAACGTCCCAGGTCTCTCACTTATATCCATGATTAGATCCGTATCTTCGACTTGGGTCGTAAGCGTGCTTCCGTCGATGAGTTCCCCTACTGTGTCCACCTTGTCTCCGACGAGTATGAGCAACTCTCAAGTGAGGCTCTGGAAGCCGCCCGTATTTGTGCCAACAAGTACGTCACCAAGACCTCTGGCAAGGACTCCTTCCACTTGAGGGTCCGTGTCCACCCCTTCCACGTCCTCCGTATCAACAAGATGTTGTCCTGTGCTGGAGCTGATAGGTATGTTTTATGCTGTGCACCCCCACTACTGTGTTCTTATTTTACTCTAGGCTCCAAACTGGTATGCGTGGCGCCTGGGGCAAGCCCTACGGCACTGCCGCCCGTGTGAACATCGGCCAGATCATCCTCTCCATCCGTACCAAGGACAGTAACGCTGCCGTTGTTCAGGAGGCTCTCCGTCGTGCTCGTTACAAGTTCCCCGGCCGCCAGAAGATCATCCAGTCCCGCAAGTGGGGCTTCACTCAGGTTAACCGTGAGGACTACCTCAAGCTGAAGGAGGAGAAGCGTGTGCTCCAGTACGTGGCATTCCGTCATTCTTCCGATAATGATGCTCATTTCCTCCAAGGGATGGTGCTTACGTTCAGTTCATCCGCCCCCGCGGAAACCTCAACGACAACCTCCGTGCCCAGCTCCGCGCATGAGCGTTTTTACGACATGTATTGTATTCACCGGGTTATGTATATGATGCGGTCCTATCGCCATAATAACACCTGCAAGCGTGATCGTGTGAGTGAGTTCATTGCCTCTATATTCACTACGTCATCCTGTACCAGTGGATGACGGTTAGGGGAAACGGGGCATATATTATACTCTCGTCTCGATTCCTGTTTTTCGAACACGTTTCATGTTCTCCAAGATAGTGTTTACACCAGGATGCTGATGAGGACAGTCATGCATTTGATGTTCCATATATTTTAGTACATTACATAGAACTGCGAATATCATTACCATTTCTTGCCACACTCGAGACGTGCATTGATCAACGACGGAGCATACTGAACGAGGATGAGATTGCCAAAAAAAGTGGTACAATTGGTAGCAAGACAGCTGATTCATGCAGAGGAATACATAGCGTAGATCGTAAAAGTCGTTACAACAAACACCCACTGTACAAATTCTGCACATCCTGGGCGAGTTTGGTCGTATCAATGACGACACCGTCCGACGCAGGCTGCCCAACAAGTACACTAGGATCGATGCCCCCATTCTGCACGTCACTAGAAGAAACAGCATGCTGGTCAAGAAGCGGAGCCACGCTGGCCCACAGCTCGTCCAAGTCGAACTCGACGAGCCCGTCGTCTTGCGAGAGGGTGAAGTCGGTAGACGAGTTGGATAGAGAAGGGAAGGCCATGTCTGATTGCGAGCTTGAGGAGGGAGGGGGTGCGGAGGTGTCGTTCATGTCAGGAAGGGTAGAGCGGAAGAGGTTCTCTATCTCTTCGTCTGTCAATTGGCCGACTGCCCCTGTTTCCGTACCGGGAAGTGAGAGGAACGCGAACGGATCATCGTCAGTGTCAGTACCAGATCCGGACTCCTGGCTCAACTGGAGAGGGAGAGGCTCGTCGTTCTTCTCCGTGTGTTCATCCGTCGTATGTGGGGATCCGGAGAGCGTAACAGTAAGATCTTCGTCCAGCCCTAGGATATCTTCGGCGAGGTCGTCGCTTTCGGGAGACATGATCGGGCTTGAGGGAGGTAGAGGTGACGAAGGCGGGAGACCGACAGACCAGTGTTGGCGGCTGTCCTCTTGCGCCGTGAACACGTCCTCGTCGAAGTCGCTGCTGGCGATCGGGAGGGAGTCGGGAGGGGTAGACAGATCCTCTGACGGTCCTTCGTCACCGTCACCGAAGAGAGTGGTAGACCCAGACTTAGAGGCACTGACTGGCGGACGAGGAGGACTTGTGCGAGCGCGTGGCCGGTCAGGCGAGAGCATGCTGTATAAACTGGGAAGCCTTTTCGCGGATGATGAAACTCGAGGCGTGCGTCGTTTGCCCTCGGGTGTGAACAGAGGCGACGGACTTTCGCTGATCGAGTGACGCCTGCGTCGAGGTGTTGAGGGAGGGTTTGGGAGTGGCTTTATCGGAGAAGGAATGATAGATATGTCGGAACCTGCCACGACCGGGGGTGTCGTGTCTGGGGTGGACGGTCTCGAGGAAGACGACGCCTCTCGAGGTGGCGAAGAACTGCGAGCACTCGTCGTATGCGAGTTTTGTCGCGACCGTGATAGAGTAGGCTCCGTGTTCTCATCTGCGCGTTTCTTGCTTCCTTTCTTCAGCGATCTCTTACGAGCAAGCTTTTCCGCAGGAGCTTCCGCCGACTTGGGCCCGCACCCGGGAGCAAATCGAGGGACCGTGGCCGTTTCCGTCTGCGCCCACTTGGGTACAACGTATGGCTTCCTCTTGGGAGCCGGCTCGGCTGGGGCCGTAGACGGTCCTGCAGTAGGCTGGGCGTCATTGTGCCATGCAGTCCGGTCGTAGTGTCGTGATGGTGAACTATTGGGCATCGTCGCGGTGTCTAATTTCGTTTTGGCTTGGGACGCCGACTCTGTGTCCTTCAGCCCAGAATCTGACATGGCGTGTTGGTCAGGCATGGCACCCGTGTGCTCCCTATAATACGAGCGTCGCTTGACCGGCTGTGGCGCCGGATCCGACGCAAACTGCGTCTTTCGACGGTTTCTTTCGCGCTCGCG
This sequence comes from Irpex sp. M6601, assembly GCA_037039805.1. NCBI lineage: Eukaryota > Fungi > Basidiomycota > Agaricomycetes > Polyporales > Irpicaceae > Irpex > Irpex sp. M6601. Next base: position 15,100 of record JAXQGN010000510.1, on the reverse strand, counting down.
TTCCTTTTCCTCCACGATATCGCTGAGGGTTCTTTTCCTTGTTCCATTGGAGGATCTAGTGAGGGGAAGTGGGTTGGAAGCAGCGCTGGAGAGCGTTGAATGTGCTGAGGAAGTAGACGGCAGATGTGTCTTCTCGTTCGTGTTCTCCTTCTCATTGCGGCGTTTACGGAACGCAAGAGGGTTCACGTTTTCCTTGTCGAGCAGGACGATGTCGTCATCTGACTTCTCGGATTTCGCGGGCGAGGCTAGAGGCACGAGGCGAGCATGCGATGAGGAGGTGCGTGAGGTGGATGCCCTTGAGTCGGGGATAGAGCCCGAGCTACGTGAGTGCTTGGAAGACGAGGCTTTGGACAGGGTCGGCGGAGCTGGCACATGTGATGATTTGGATGAGGAGGAGGCAGACGGAGTAGAGTACAATGCTTTGGTCAATGCTTCGATCAGGGCCAAATTGGGCGTCACACGATTGGAAGAGTCGATTGCGGACAGAGCCTCCAGCAGTTCTGTAGCTTTATTTCCACCGGTGAGGGACTGTAGCAGGTTCTGTAAAGTCTGCTGGTCCCCGGTGTTTCTTGAGACGGTGGTAGAAGAACTAGAACTCCCTGGAGATTGCATATCTTGCCGGAAGCTGACGCTCACCGTGGTGGTCGCACTTGAAATTTGAGATGGTCTAGATTGCGTGTGAGGGGTAGAAGCTGGCAGGCGACGTAAGGAAGGGTTCTCCATGTGTGACTTTGAGGTTCCGCCAGAAGACCGACTTGGCTGAGATGAAATACTCGACGAGGAAGTGCCCTTCCGACGAGAGGGTTGGTGACTGTGAGTGATGGGTGGAGAATACTAGAATAAAGTTCAAGAGATGTGTATCGGAGGATATAGATCTAGCACATACCTCGCGCAGGGCAAAGACGACTTCCAGGCGTTCTTCCTGTATACCATCGCTCATGATTGTCCCAGCTACAGTCACATCACAATCTCCGTCGTATAGAGCGGACGATAGCAGCCCTAGTCCAATGGCCACGCCCGGCTGGGAACTTGGGCTTGGAGACGGACTGAGAGCTACAGCGGGAGAGATATGGCGGGCCTCGAGGGGATCAAGAACGTAGACAGTAAAGTCCTTCTTACCCGGCTGTATTTGCACAACGTCGGGGCTGCAAAAATATGTAAAGTGATGCCACAATAATGTGTAGAAAAAACGCACCTTCCCATGCAGATCATTTCAAGGAACGGTTTGAGCATCGCGCGGCCGTACAAAACGCTTGGTTTTCCATCGTCGGTAGTGGTCGTAGTAGGGAGTCGTATGACAGTGACGGGGAATTTGCGAGGCGAGAGGGCAAGGATATACTGAGGCCCGCCGTTGATGGTGTACAACGCACGAACTGTGGATGGTCAGTGAGTGCTCGATGCTGGCAGACAGGATGTGGCGACGTACGACCTAGCTGTTTGCTCTCCATCGTGTTGTGCTCATGAAACGCCCCGACGGTCGGCGGGCGCGAGGCGGGAGTTGGGTACGCAGAGGGCGGCGTCGGGGTGTGCGGTGTCGAGGCGAGGCGGCCGCAGATGAACGTCGAGGCTCGCACGTGCAGTGTGACCACTCGCGTCGGGAGTGTGACAGGCGCGGTCGAGGGCGAGGAACCAGCGGGGACTGAAAATACATCCCGCGACTTGCCGAGATCACCGACAGCTTTGTCGCGGAGCGAAAATATATTTTAACGTATATCACTCACGTCAGATGGTGGTCTGCGACGTTGCCAGATGCTGCGACAAGTATATGGAGATACGTGTACAAGTACCAGCTGTGTATAAGCATCATCGCTGCGAATATTATTGCTATTTTCCCAAAGAGGCAGCAGCAGAAAAGTGCGAAGGGAACGTAGGAACTTTCGCCAGGAAAGGCAATTGCACCCGTGTCCGGCGGCAGCAAACTCGAGGGGTGCAAGCCAATCTACCGGGAATTCCCAAATCAGGAGCTCGAGATGCCCCTCATTTCTGTTCTCTCCTGCCCTCATCCTCTCTTCTCCACCACCACCGCCGTCGACAACGACGACCGACGCATGCTCGACGTCGCCTGAAGCCCCCCGACCATCGACAACCCACCATCACCATGCCGTTCGAACGATATCTCAACCCACAGTCATCAGACGAGACCTCAGCCGCCCACCAGTCTGCCTACGATGTCTCTTCGTCGTCCAAACACGACGGTCACATCGACCAGTCAATATTCTCCAACAATGTTCAGTTTCAGATGCCCCAGCTCATGCTGGGCCCGACCCTCCCCCCAGGCGGCGGCGCAGAGGTCCTCCCCGCAGGCATCGTCGGCAACACCAACGCTGTAGCCTCCAACTGGCTTAGCCCTAGTTTTTCCCGCTACAACTCTGACTAGTATGTTCTAATCCGTGCACTACGTCTCATCTCTTACACCTTGCCCAGCTGGATGCTTCCGCCTCAGGATGCACTCCCGATATCGCACCCTGTCGTCCTCCCCAGCTACCAATCGCCTGCTGGCTCAAGACTGAATCTACCGTCGTTTCATTCTACCAACTCGAATACTGTCTTGTCATCTCCTTCCCCGTCTCTCCCTGTCTCTTCCAAATATTCGATATCCTCTGCATTCGACCAGCAGCCTATTTCCCACAACCCTATGTCATTTCCTCTGCCTGTCCCGGTCGCCTTTCCGTTGACGGTTCCCAATGCGTCCGGTCTTCCCGTATATTCTGCATCCGGCTTCGATCTCCTATCTATTCTGGCCCGTGTCGTCACCCGCCCCAATCCCAAGATCGTGCTCGGGCCAGTCGACATGACCTGTTCGTTTGTGGTTGTTGATGTCAGACGGTTTGATAGCCCTATCGTTTACGCATCTCCCACCTTTTGCAAACTCACGGGATATGCCGAGAACGAGGTGGTAGGCAGAAATTGCCGCTTCTTGCAATCACCGGATGGCGGTGTCCAGCGAGGGGAGCAACGGCGACATACTGCACCAGAGGCCGTGGCGCATATGCGCAAATCTCTCTCCGCAGACAAGGAGTGCCAAGTCAGCCTAATCAACTATCGAAAGGATGGATCGGCCTTCGTCAACTTGGTCACCGTCATTCCCGTCCGTGGCGGTGTTCACAACACCCAGGAGGAGGCAGATGAAGTCGTATATCAGATAGGCTTCCAGGTCGATCTCACCGAACAGCCCAACGCCATACTGCAGAAGCTGCGAGACGGTAGCTACATGGTCAACTACAGCAGGGACACAGGAACAGTACCTGGGACGTCAAAAACCGACTGGAGGATTAACCCTGCCGGACTCGGGGTCTCCAAGTCTTTGCGAGCTCTCCTCAACGATGCCGATTTCCTTCACTCCATGCCATTCAGTCTGTCCACCACCACACTGTCCATTGCGCCACCGGAGCCCCGTAACCGCAACGACGCATACGACGGGAACAAACCGCTAAGTCTTCTACTGCTCGAAGCCTCTCCCGACTTCGTCTTGGCGCTTTCACTCAAAGGAGCGTTCCTCTACGTCTCACCTTCCGTCAGACGGGTGATCGGTTACGAAGCGGAAGATCTTGTGGGCAAGTCGATAACAGACTTCTGTCACGAGGCAGACAAGGTTCCGCTAGTCCGCGAACTTAAAGAATCGTCAGCGGCAGCTACGAACGTCGCCTCAAGTAACTCGTCATCATCGGAACCTTCGTCTTCGGCGCCACATTCGCAGTCCCAGTCATCGCTGGGCCCACGTGTTGTCGATCTCCTCTTCCGCATGCGCGTTAAAGACGACGAGTCGTCGTATGTGTGGCTCGAATGTCGCGGCCGTCTGTACGTGGAGCCGGGCAAAGGCCGCAAAGCGATCATACTCAGTGGACGAGTGCGGAGTATGGCGTCGTTGACGTGGGCGCCGATCGCCCGCGCCGGTGGACTGGCCGCTCCCGTCCGCGTCCCGGTACGCAAAGACGACTCTAGCATTGCGTTCCAGGAACGTGAGCAGGAGTTCTGGGGACTCCTGAGCTCAGGAGGTTCGTTCTTGTTTTCGGGGACTTCTGTACGGGACGTTCTTGGCTGGGGTGCAGGCGAGGTTATGGGACGATCTCTAACCGACTTCATCGGCGGACGCGATCCTGTGCAGGGAAAGCATATGTTGGAAGAGACCCTTCGTCAGTCGTTTGCCGACCCAAGTCTCGAGACGAGGAACGTGGCGTGTGAGTTGAAGAGGAAAGACGGCTCGCAAGTCGCGGTGGAGGTCATCTTCTATCATCCCCTCGACGAGCACCGTCCCTGGATATCTGGTCCCCCTTCGAATCGCGACAGGCCGCTGGTCTGTCAGGTCAAGGTGTCCAGCGTGGCCATTTCCCCTTCCGTGCCCGCTAGACTGGTGCACTCGGAGGCAATGCAGGTGTTCGACGAGCTTGGCAGCAGCTGCGAGAGCACCTGGCAATACGAACTCCAGCAGCTCAAATACGCCAACCAGAGATTACGAGAGGAGGTTGAGTCACTGGAGACACACGTCCAGCAGGAGTCGGAGGCTCAGGCGCGTACACGGGCGATTCAAGATCGTACGTACCGTCGATCCTCGGTGGCATACCCACCGTCCTGGGCAACTGCGATGCAGCCCATGGGCCATCATCCAGGCACAGGGTCTAAGCGTGCATGGGATGGAGAGGTACTTGGTTACCCTGGGTAATTATCTCTGACGGAAAGAGAGGAAACGGAGGTCCGTTCTTAGCTACTAATATCATCATACATACGAACATTGTACATGACATGATCGTTTTCTCGTGGGCATTCTTACTGTATATCATACTCGGCTGCTATCAATACATGCATGCCTTATTTGCGTTTTTTTTTCGCCGTCTTTGACGTCATACATAACATACCACATTCTTGTCGAACGATTTGGAGATCGAGTAGTGTAGGTAGAGCATGCATTGTAATATACAGAATGCAATAGTACAGATATGATGCGGATGTGGCCAGGGACAGAATATGAAATACGATCTAAGACGCGGAGGAGCCTCTCACGGGAGTGGCTCTGCGCTGCTGGATAACTTGTTCAAGTGGATATAGACGTCCGTGCCGAAACCATCCATTGAGATCAAACGAAGGTCACCACCAAAGTAGCGAGCATACTGAACAGAAACATAGGGTTAGTCTATTGAAGTACCACAGCAGCAGAGTACGCACCAATCTCGACAATGGCAAACCATAGCCAAAACCGGCCATCGGAGCGTTGAAATCGCTGGCTTGGAAATCTTCCTGGATATTCTGGCCCTCCATGGTGGTGTACATGTACGTCCAAATGAGTGGAATCGCGCTGCGGGCGATTCCTCCCCCTTCATCGGAAATCTTGATCGTAATGTCTTCTTTGCCCTCGACAACTATAACCTTGATAGGAGGGAAATGATCCTCATTCTCAGGACCATAACGCTCGACCACTGCACGCAGAGAGTTCTTGAGAAGCTCGAAGACAATGTGCGAAAGATGTCCCGGGACGTAGGGGAAGTAGAGGTCTTTCGGGCAGATGAGCTGCACGGGCGGTCCTTTGAACATCGCGTAGTGTTCTTCGCAGACAAATCTGTTGAGACCGGTTCAGTAACCCGAAGGGCGGGAATCAGCCACGAGGTCGCTAACCTTGAGTTCTCAATCGCTTCGTGCACTATATCGTGGACGTTCTAACCAATTGCGGTTGAGCTGTGAGAAACGTTAAACAGTCTAAATGAGACTCACCGATCGCGTGCAAATGATCCCAACATAATCTGGGTGTGGTTGCAGAGTATTAAGGGCGACATCTAGGAATACAGTGTTAGCCTAAGAGCAAGAAACAACCGCCTGCAGGAAGCTCACGTTGACCGATCAGGAAACGGATACCAATACGCGAGAGATAGAATCTATCCAACCAATGCTGAACATCAAGGTTGATGTTGCGAGCATTGCGACTGCGTTTCCACTCCAAAACACCCTGAGCAACGGTTGTCACTGTCGGATCGTGACGCTTCTTGATCAACTCCAGCGTTTTCGTGAACTGCTTGTTGTAATCCCGGACTTCCGGCGGCCAGACAATGCTCGAGGTATTCGCAAAGTATCTTCTCCATTCGTTGGGACGATGTCGGTATGGAACAGCAATAGTAATGATCATGACCACTTACCGGCGCTCCATAGGTATCCGCCGCTTCGTTGGGTGCGCTGAGTTTCCATTGCCATTGGAAACGGAAGTCGATGCGACTGAGGGTGTGGTATAGTCTTCGGAGAAATACGTCAAAGACGGATTCGGTGTCGATTCAGGGAGCGATGCTTGGTTGGGGGCGGATACAAAAAGTGCCTCTCTGAGATGGGGCGGGAGATGGATAGGGGGAAAGTGGACCAGTTCCTACAGAGTGACTCGTTGATCATCTTCACTCGCAAGGCAAAGAGCAGCGTACCTCGAACGACTGGGCGTACCAGTCCTTGACCTTCTTTATGGAAGGCATATGGCTGAGATCATGCGGGAGTTGGTCAAGCTCTTTGACACGGTGTGCGAGACGTATTGGGAGCTCCTCTGTCCAGTGTGTGAGATAGTGGGCAGGAGGGTCGAAGCTACGACTCACCGAGGAGGAACTGGCTAGCCTTGAGAAGCGTACCCTGACTAGGGTTCTGGCCAAACAAGACCATTTGCTGGAGAGAGACTGGGTCGCGTGAGACGTGAGTCATGCCTGTGCACGGAAAGGCGTACCTCCAGTCTGAGGGAAGGAAGCGAAGTGGTGGATCTTATCCCATAGGGATTTAGATATGCGAAAGGTCATTGTGGGCGTGCGATGGACGACTCGAAGCAGCAAACAGCATGTATATGGTGGACGAAAGACGACAAGGGGCGCGGGCGGAGGCAGTCGCGAGTTAAGAGACAAGCTCAGGGAATATCGAGAGATGGTATTTAGCGGCGGAAACTGATCGTCCGCTGAGTTTCACGTGCGGCTCTTCGGCCGAGTCCTGCCCTGGCTCGCTCTCCGCCAATCTCTCTCTCGCTTCACTGTCTTCTTTCTTGAAATATTGGCACACAGTGGCTCAATTTGAGCACTTGTAGCTCTCACGTCTCCGCTCTAGGCTTAGCAGACACCGGCGAGAGGCGGAGGTACAAGGGAACAGGAGGGAACAAGGGCCTTTCACGGGCGTCTCTTTCATCTACCCCGCATTCTGCCCGCTATCACATGTCCCTACCCCACTCAAATTCGCACCTCCGAAAATCAAAATCGTTCCCCGCACTCACGGAACTCATCAATAGCAACGGTCAAGTCTCTCTCGTACAGCTCGCCAACGAACACTCGTCCGACGATAATTATTATGGTATCAACGCATTAATGCTACCTGTGTCTGCCCCGGCCCTCAGCCTCATGGTCGTGGTCGAGGTCGAGTGACCTCTTCGTAGATCAATACTGCAGACCCAGATCAGTCTCTCTCCGTGCATCGAGATGGTCATCATACCTTTCAGGTCTTCCTTACTCAGCGGAGTTCCGTAATCAAAGTCGAAGAAAGACGGGTCCAGCGGCTCGGCAGTCGGTTCGTCCTGCGGGTCGTGGTATGCCTGCGCAACAGTCTCAGTAAAATTGCATGCGGGGATAGATGTCTATCTTACTTCGAGGTACGGATGCTTCAGCGCGTCTTCGACATCAATTCTGCGTTTGGGACTGAACGTCAAACACTTCTCCATCAAATCCAATGCCTGGGAACAGGAACACAACGATAATTAGACAATTCCAGATGGTGGCGTCATAGTAAAGCACACCAGAGGGTTCGCGCCAGGGAAAAGCGTGCTGAATGGCTTCTTCTTTCGGAAGGGCAATGCACGAATATATTCGCGCGATCGCTGGGAGGTGATGGCGTAGAAATCGTCAAGCGAAGGCGTCCCTAAAACGTCTAAGATAATAGACAGCTGGTGATGGTCTGTATCGATTCCGTGAGAGAGGCATGAGAGCGTAGGGAGGGCAGAACGTACAATCCCTCCCAGGGAACAAGGGTTTTCCACTTAGCATTTCGGCCAAGACGCATCCAACGCTCCATACGTCGATGGCTCTCGTATACTCTTTGAAGGTAAGCATGACTTCCGGAGCACGGTACCATCTGAGGATGGTGAGTAAGATATTCCGCCGAAATGGAGGGGCTGTACCTCGTTGCAACATATTCTGTCATGAAAGTGCTGCTGTCATTCGCAAAATTAGGGGGTGGTCTTGCGGATCGAGCGAGGCCGAAATCGCATAGCTACGACCATGGCACCAGTCAGTCGCTGTCTGTGTAACGGCATATGACGATCGACGGATAATCGGGTCCTTACTTTGAGATCGCAGTTTGCGTTGAGTAATAGATTAGAGGGTTTCAAGTCGCGATGCAGAACATCGGCAGAGTGTAGTGCCTTCAAAGCTCGCAGAGTCTGGTGCGCCACCAGGGATGATTAGTGATTGACCTTCGAGCTGAAGAGCCAACACTGGCAGAGGGTAAGCAGAGCATACCTGGTATATAAAGTATTGACAGTGATCATCACTGAGCTCTTGCGTGCGTATGACGCGATGCAGGTCAGTCTCCATGAGTTCTTGTACTAGATAGACTTCCTTGAAGTGTTCGAGCGACGGTGGGCGGAGGATGTCAAGGATGGAGATGATGTTCTCGTGATGAAAATGGCGAAGCAGCTTTATTTCTCTCAATGTGCGTAGACTGAACATGGTGTGGTCGAACGGTGTTATGCGCTTGATGGCAACCTTTCGTTGGGATGGGATGTGCATAGCAGAGCTGAAAGCATGATCGTCATCGTGCGCAAAGGATGTGAGAGAGCGGGGCGTACCAGACGATGCCGTATGCCCCTTCGCCAATGACATCGAGAACCTCGTAGTGGCTACCCACGACAAAGCTGGATATTCGCTCGTCGGACATGGTGGGGTGCAGTGGCCTGGAGACAAGCGCATAGCACTGGGTAGAGCGGGACCTTTTATGTCTCATAATAATTATATCTACTATATGTAATCTTGAATAATCAGCACTTTACTAAGCTATCTAGAGTTACTCAATAGGATAGCAGTAAGCGAGTGAATACTTATCTCCAAAATATCAAAGATCAAGATCCGAATCGTCAATTTTGCGATAAATCCTCGATCCTCATTTGGATCGCCTCGTTTTCTCTCTCTCGATACCTCGCCTCTGTTTGCTGCTCTCTGCATATCAACCAACATACTTCGCGTGTTAAACGTGTTCAAGTCTCTTTAAAAATGCCGCTCTCAGACACGTACCAAGAGGATGCATCTGCTGAGTCCTTACGGGATGCTGGGGAGAAGGAAAAGGAGAGACCTGGTAAATCGAAAGGTGCTGCAAGCAAGAGTGCGTCGCCCATTATTCCTAGTATGTGGTAGAACTTAGTTCTCTTCCAACTCAAGCCAAGGATCTATCCCACGTTCCCTGCAAATTTTTCAAGGTCGGCTCTTGCACCGCAGGATCGTCGTGCCCGTTCTCGCATACGATCCTTGAGCCAGGCCAGCAGAAGGAAGTCTGTGCTTGGTTTGTTAAAGGGAACTGTAAATTTGGCCACAAATGTGCACTTGCGCACATTCTACCAGGACAGAGCATGGCCATGGACAGGAAGAATAAGAAAGCCGCTCAGGCTGCAGCGAGCTCCGCTCATTCGGCCTCTGGCAAGGAGGGAAGAGCGGGAAGGTCTCAGCGGGGCACAAGCCACAGTCATCACCCATCTGGCACAGGCTCTCGCAATGCCCTGCTTTCGGGTTCCACTGCGCCGACTCGCTCGCATTCTTCCTCGCGCCCATCCATTCCTATGCCTTTGAAAGCGACCTTGTCTCCGTCTGCCCCAGCGCCACCGGTGCATGCAGCAGACTTTGCCTCCTACGGACTTCCTGACGAGAGTAACAAACTGCCTAGTGCCCCTGCGCAAGGCAAGCCTCTCTCTACTCAGCCCTCTGCCGACTCTGTCGCATTAGCAACAACCCATCCCGACACAACGACGAAACAAGGTGACGTAGAAGGGTCTTTCTCGCCGTCTCCGCTTCCTGCAAGCAGTTCCATAAGACGTTCAGGAGTGTCCCCCGGCAGTGGCGCAGAGATCGTCGATTTTGGCCCAATCGGTTCTCCTCCTCGTGCATCTCCTATTGTCCGCCCTTCACCCCTCAGCAAGCTTTCACCAGGCAGCTCACCTCAAGTCGCTCTACTTTCCACGTCACCATTCTCCGCTCCCGGTACACAGTCTGCATTTGCGCTACCCGAACAGAGAGCTCCAGCCGATTTCAGAACGCGGTCTGGATTGGCTGCATCTCTGGGTGCTATGATGTCGTGGACTTCCGACCGTCGTCACGATAACGTCACCTCACGACACCTGGACGATGTCGTCGTAGAAGACGGTGACTTGGAGGAGTTCATCCCAGGCTCCTTGTCTGAACTGCTAACCCCAGAAGAAAAGTCTCGTCGGTTCTCTCGTACCACCTCCAGTCGTCCTGTGCAGCCTCTTGAGCGCGACGATGATGCTATCCAGTATCCGGGGGAGACAGCTCATCATCGTCATTCACGTTCAGTACCTGCTCCTTCCCTTCTGCAAGATATTCGCTCGATATGGACAGAAAATGGTACTATAGTAACTCCTGATACCTCTGTCCCTGGAACTAGCGTTACGGGCGGCGGACTCGGGAACGGGACCCCCAGCTCTTTTCAGAGCACACCCGGCTTCGGTGGACGTTCTGAAGACGTTTTGCACCCGTCGAACGCGTCCGCCGCTTTTCTTCCTGGCCTTCATCACTTCATCAATACGAAATCTACACAGCGCTCAAACCTCACTTCCGGCGTTTCGGCCTTGTATGCGCACTCATCCAATATTTCCACCTCCCATCATCCATCTACCGGCCTTTCCGCTATGAATGGCCTTCCACATTCGCCATCCCGCCCTGGTGCATTTCCTGCGAGTGCCGGGTATGACGCCGCGCCTTCCGATGTCTACCTCAACAGAACTCAATATCCTTCTGCGCGTCCTATCGCCGGGACGGGTGAAGTCGAAGACAGACGCAACGCGTTCTCACCATCCACTCGCGCCCTTCAAGCGCACGCACCTGGTCAAAGTCTTCCCCAAGGACTCGCAGCCGGTTACTCACGTATTCACGCACTGCCGCCCCCGCCGACTATCCCTTCCCCATCCACCTCTGCTGCTTTCAGTCCTGGCCGCTCAGTCGGATTTGCAGCGTTACCGCTGAAGGGCCTAGGCAACGTGCCTGGCACATCCCTGGACTGGCATAGCTCTTCACCTCCGACGGTTGCGCCCGTAGAACCTCTTCACAACCAGCATATCGTACCTGGAGGTGGCATGTCTGCAGCAGGGGGTTCGCTCGGCGGACTTGATGCTATGTTCTCGCGACTCTCGTATTCGGCTGCTGCGTCTAGTATGTTTTCCCTTGTTCTTCTGGGATAATGATTACTAATACATAAACAGAAGGACCTGTCAATCAACCGACAAATAATAGCTCTCGCAACACGTCTAGCCGTGTTAACGCACAAGGCCCGCTCAGCCCATTAAGTGGGCCAGTATTGACCGGTGATGATGATGACCTGTTTAGCATGGACGGCTAATAATGTAGAATGGGTAGTGATAGCACTGATCAGGTCCAGTGCCTCTGTATTACACACATTATGTATCTTTCCCTTTATTAATGCAAGCATTATAGTAGCAACTGTAGCATTTCTCTGATTGTTACTTGTGGGTAGGGTACGTGATTCCATTTAGTATAATATTTTACCACTAAATATAGCTGCATGATGGCCAAATTGTTGCACCATGTGGACTAGGAAACTACTGCACTTGTACATACAGAGTTCAGCTTGACATTCACATTATACAGTGTACTAGTGCTCCTCGGGACACATCATCGAGTTTTATCTGTAAATACTCACACAGCTACAGAAACAGTGGTTTAGAGGGCATTAGGTAGCTATGCACAGCAGAAAGTAGTATAAATATAAGTATACCCGGAAACCGCGTAATGAATAAGCTACAACAGTTCAAAAATTTGTGATGCACAAGGCTAGTCTCGAACCAGACGTTTCCAGATTAGGGACGGCTGATGGAGAATGGGAGGACACCGTCTGATCCAGAAAGTCTGGTAGCTTTTGTCAGTGGCAGGTGCAGGTCAATTGCACGTGACGGGATCGGGCACCTCGAAACATTTCCTTTGTTGAATCGCTCACGGACACTCTTTCCCCCCGTAACGTACATACAATTCATGGCTGCTTATTAACACGTTGCATGCAACAATAAAATCAATTTATTTACAAAGATTGTTGTCTCGAGAGTCTGCATAGTGAACGAGCTCAGTACAAGCGCCGGCTTCTCGACGCCTGTCATTTCGACTCATTGCCTGCCAAAGAAGGGCCAATTACATCATGTGCGATTGACCCGCACCCGCCTATACAAAAGCCACCAGACTCTCAGGCTCCGCCGGTGTTTCTCTTTTGCCACGGACTTGTCCCAAAACGGTAAGAAACCACTGCACTGTCTGAAGTCTTTGGGTACGAGACTAGCACAAGGCCATTTTGCGTTCCTCAGAACACAGTAACTACGGTGACTGATTATGACTTTATGTGACGATACACCAGTTCTGCACAGAACTTATGTCATGCCAAGCACCATGCTAACACACCGCCAACAAAAACATACTGTCAATGAACTAATCATGCTTTACCAATACAAATATCTCTCGAGCATGGAATAGTGTAGTGGGTAAGATATGTGTGGGTGAGGTTGAAATATACATGTGTGATTTGAAGAATGGATCACTGGCACAGGAGATCAGAGCTATAATGACTATCCTGCACTCTCTACTCATTTCAAGACACAGAAGTATTTATATAACTATATCAAGCACATTATGAGGGACCTGGCATGAAATTTTTGGATTTTTTGCTTGACTCAATAGCTGACGAATCAAATTGTCCATGGACCAGTACTGTCCCAAGAAGCACTAGTACACTGTACTAGGTCCATCTCGCAATTACTCACTCTCATACTTACTTCCTGTACCGTTACTTGTATTCTTCACTTACTGAGGTCTTGTGTATAAGTTAATAAGTTTGATTGCACATCTACATAAGGTAAACTGTAATATCATGTATGCTGAACATTAATCTACTGTATAGAGAATGCTTGTTGAAGGTGCTGTGTGGGAAATCACGATTTCTGAGTGAAATGAAAGAGAATTGTTCCAATCTGGAAGGGTTCATCTATGACCCTGGTAAGTAATAGATTTTTGTGATAAACTGTGGGAATTTTTCTTGTTATCTTTCTTATCACAGTAATGAAGCTTTGTATGTAAGTGCTTTGATGATGACACTGACCAAAGTACATGCTTTGAAAACCATATACTTTTGTATACATCAGTAGATAAGGTACTGACATCTACTGGGTACTTGGACACACTGAGTAGTCGGACACACCCCTTATGTAAGGTCATTGTGTATGTCTATCACAAATTGGGATATATAAAACGATTGTATGGAATAATTTTCATATTGTAGCATATTCTTCTTAGCCCCCTCGTGCAATAACCATTGGATTGACAACCATCAACTGAATGATGGTCTCGATCAACGAATAACGCTAGGCATTTTCACTACCTCAGTATTGTCTCGCTCATTGCTCGGTCTGTCCAACAATTCAAAGTCTGAAATGTTGGAGTTGGATGATTAAATATATGAAGCTGAACGTGATATATTTGCTTTGCGCCAAAATCTCGAGATTAATCGTGAGAGTGCTCGCGATTAGCATGACAATTGTCCGGCACCACCAGAGCAGTCTCAGAAATAATAAATTCATACCCTGCGTACACATTCATGAATAGGAAAGGACAATGTGGGAGGTGCTTCCATATATGTATAGATAACTTTGACAGCTATCCGTATATTTTTTTGCATTTTATTTTCAAGATATAGGCACATCTCGCAGAATATGCACCAAGATATTGACTCAGCCCAAAACTAGCCAGATTTTCACCAGATGGCATGGATGAACCAACAATTTGCTCCATAAACTCTAATAAACTGTATCCAAGTATTTTACGGCCCTCTTCTCATTTCGTTGCGCGGTATAAGATGCGCACAATACAAAGAGATGCCTCAGCAGGCGTCAAGTTTACACGCGTAGATAGGCAGTGTTCGACTTCCCAGTTTGGACTGATTTTAGAGTTAATATCGTAGAATATTCATAGCACAGCCGGTACGTCCACGATAGTGACAAAAATATTCACATGTATACAATAGATACATGACTACACGATAGTACCAAATTGATGCTCGAAAACCCTCTAACAGTATGTGTAGTCGCTCCTGATTGCTTAAGTATCCGACTACTAGGTAGACGCCAGTAGGTGTTACTAGGAACAACCACCCTTATGTGAGCAAAGGTGCTTGCATAGAGGCCGGCCAAAACAGAGAGTCAAAGTTTTAAAAACACATTTTTTATCATTCTGTGGGCTATATTTTGGTTGTGTATGATATTTGTGCAACACATTTTGTGCAAGAAATATTACAATTCCTGAGTGAAATAAAAGAGAATTGTCTCAATCCAGGATGCTGCATTTATGGTGCTCGTCCGTGACACGTTTCGTTGGCAAACTGTGGGAAATTTGCTTGTTACTGTTTTTATGATGGTAACAACTACTTGTATGTGGGCGCTTTGACAGTGGAAGTATATATTCATTTTTTACTACACTATCTTCTTCAATAAATATATGAATGTATATATCAATAGATAGCTAGACACTAGAGCTTTCATTCTACGTCACTATCATAAAGTTTGGACTGAAACTGAAAGAAATATGAGCTGGATGGCATGATTTGACAACTTGCATTTTCAAACTCAGACAAACTCCGGCTTCAGACACTTGAGCATGAACAGAAGTGAACATGCAAGACTCAAGTTCAAAAGGTTATAGGTTCGACTCTGCCTTGAGGTTTTTTTTGAAGAATAGTTGATTTTAATCATATAGTGTGATGAAAGTACTCAATGTTGCAGGAATAGCACATTATTGCATCAACAGTTTCATAACTTGTGGTTAGCAAGGCCGGCAAGCGGCAGATCACGATTCCTGAGGCTACTGAGATGTATTACAATATATATAAT